>JASAOO010003544.1:0-115690 GCA_030849075.1 Zelonia costaricensis
CCAACCGCAGCCTCGCCGAGCCCCCGTGACACCCCATCGCCGCACATGGCCAGCGCAGTGGCCGCCCACAGGTGGTCCAGCACACACTCATGCACACGGCGGGTGTGCCGCTGTGCCTCTCTGAGCGTCTGCTCCGCCCACCCCGCGACGGGTCGCCTGATCGCCCCCGGATCACCGCGCCGCTGCCGCCCGCTCGTTGGCCAGGGCCAAGTCCGTGTCGTTGTCATCGTCGCGCCGCGCGCCCCTCCCCCCACAAGGCGCAGCCCCGGCCACATGGAAAGGGATGCGGACCGCTTCTGCCCTCGCCGCGGTCACCTGAGAGGGTGCAAAGTCGCCCGCCGTTAGAACGACGAGACCCCCCCCTGCCGCTGCACCAACACTCCCGCGATCCAATGCTTCACTACGAAGTTCTGTGACTCGCCGCTGCAGGGAAAAACGTACGGCGTATTCTTCCTTCCGCGCCCCCGAGAGGCGTCTTAGCATCGTCTCTCGTTTAAATCTGAAATGCGGATATCCGCTTTTCGGGGCGCCTTGTGCCGACCCAGGCAGAATGATACCATGTTGGAGGAGGGCTGCGAACCGTCACGCTTCATGCGTGTCGAAGATAACTATGGAGGAGCACCCGAGCAAAGCGCAGCGTGACTGGCGTCAGTGTAGTTCTCTTTTGCCTTCAACAGACTCGATGACCTAAATCTTGCGTCTCTCCTCCTTCTGTCAACTCTCTTGCGTCTCTCTTCTCCAGCGCCATTTGCGCTCACATCACATCTCGCCGTGAGGCCATAGCACTGGGCGATTATGCTGCGACGTGGCTTGTTTCGCACGGCGCTACTGCTGCGACCTACTTTCACGCAGCTCGTGGAGCGGCTTGACTCTTTTGAGAAGGAGTTTATTGAACTCAAAGCTTTTCGCCAGGCAGTGGAGGCGACGTCGCCGAATGTGGCGGATGCGGCCAAGGCGATCATCGCAGAGAGTATGAAGGAGGTCAAGACCGACAAGGCGAACCTCCAGAACCCGCTGACACCGGAGGAGTTTACAGAGCTGAATCAGTTTTACGCCAAGCAAAAGGTGCGGGACCTGCCGATCGAGAACCTGCTGTACATCACGTCGTTGAACGACTTGAAGCAGCACGCGGAGGTCATCTTTCGGCATTACCGCGTGCGCCTCGCGCGGCTCGCGCGCCATCTGAACAACGCGCCGTACGGGCTCTCACAAATGCCGGCCATCCAGGAGCTGAAAAAGTGGTACCAGTGGAGCTTCCACGACGTGCGCGGCTCCCCTGCTCCGACAAACAGGGAGGCGTGTGACCGCTGCGACAGGACGGTGCGACGCGTCTTCACGCGCCACTACAACGTCAGCACGCTGATCAGCGAGGGCATGGTGGAATTTGCGCACCGCGAGGGCTGGAGTGTTGTGAACGAGGAGGTGATGGCTGCGTATGAGGAGCTGGAGGACTTCTTCGTAGAGTTCTGCCTGGGGCGCGTCCGTCTCCGGTTCCTCATCGGCAACTACATGTACCTTTCGACGAAGATCCTCGGGCTTCCCAAGGACGTGTACTGCGCGAACGACCCTGACGGGCTGACTGCGCCGGTGTTCCACGACCACAACCCGGACGACTTTGTGGGCCAAATCTGCCAGAAAACCTCGCTGCTGACGCTGACCAAGTGCGCCATCAGGGAGGTGCAGCGCCACTACGATGCGGAGATCGAGCTGCGGCTCGCCGGCAAGCCTGACCTGTTCTTTGTCGGCATCCCGTACATCACGCATGACATTATTTGTGCAATGCTGGAAGACGCCATCTCGGCCAACGTGGACCACCAGGAGCGCGCCGGGAAGCCGTGCAGCAAGATCGAGGTCACGGTGGCGCAGTGGCCCGATAACAAGCGTTATGTCCTGCGTGTCTCAGACACCGCTGGGGGCATGAAGCTGAGCGAGGCGTCGCGGCAGCTCTCAAGCTGGTCCTTGTACAAAAACATACAGGGCCACCAACAGGACCTCATCTCGTCCTGGACCTCGAGTCCGATTCGCCTCCCATATGCGTACAGCGCGGCAAAGGTGATTGGTGGAAATATCTCGCTGGCCTCGATCGAGGGCTACGGTACAGATCGCCAGCTATATCTCCCGTCCACCGGGCTGTGGGGTCTCTCTCTGTGAAGCGTGGTATCGTCATGGCGACGCGTTCGCGGTTTGCTTCTAGTTTTTTTCTGGCCCGGAGAGTAGTGTGTGGGCTGGCTCTCCAGCGAGGTTCTCGCCACGCTACACACGTTGCCGCTTGCAGGACGCCCGCCCTCTCCCTACCCTTCTCCGACGGCTGCACCTCGGTGTCTCTCCATTTCGTCTTAATCATCTTGAACGATACTCTCAGCGCCGCTTCTTTTTCTATGCGGTGGTCTGCTACGCCTTGTGTTGCCTTGCGGAGTTCGCTCGTGTGTGACTCCCGGGTCGAATAGCTCTGCTCGTATTGCAGGCGCCTTGTGTTTACTCAGGCGAGCTGTGCCGAGTTGAGGAGGACCTACCTGATGTGCTGTGGCAGAGCGCCGATGGGCACCTTTCACTTCCACACGGAGTTCTGGGCTCACTTTCTTGTGCTGCGTTCCTTTTTTTTTCTCTCTCTCTCGTTTCCATTTCGCCGATTGCTCCTGGTGCTCTTCATCGTGTTCCTCGGTTTGCCAGCAAAAGCTGAGCACAGGTAGCGGGCAGCGGTGCCGTGCGCAAAGTGGTTTTACAGTGGCTGTCGACAGGAGGAGGGACACAAAAGAGGCGTGCCTTCTCGGTTTGTGCGAAAAGCTTTTACGGTTTCGTGCGCTGTGGTGCCTCGTCCGATTAATGCTGCCATCTGTGTGCATATCATAACTGACACATTTTGCTTTGTTTTGCACTCCTCTTTCCGATATCTGCACAGCTTCGCTGCCACCACACTCCCACTTTTCCATCGCGCTTTCTCGCACTCCGACACTGCGGGGCTACGGGAACGCCATTCGCGTACTCGCGCTCATTTCTGCCTGCTACTGTGTACACACAGCACGCTTTTCGGCGAACTCGTCGCGGGCAAGCAGCAGAAAAAAAACACACACTATAAACTACCACCTTTCCTTGTGCTACCGCGTGGAAAGGCGAAGAATGAACGGCCACGACTCGAAGCAGAGCGCCGGGTACTTCAAGGAGAAGGCGACCATCGGGCTCAGCACGTTCACGGGCGATGAGGTGGTGAAGGCGATTATGAAGACGACGAGTCACCTGCTGAAGGCACCAAAGGAGAAATACATGCAAAAGCTGGTGGCGGCGTCGTACGGGCAGTATGGCTCGGGCTTCAAGGAAGGGCTGCCGCTGAACGAGTTCATTGTGCGCGAGCTCGAGAAGCGCTCCCACACGCACAACTGGATCGTCGTGATGAAGACAATGGTGTCGTTTCACCGGCTCCTGTGCGACGCGTCGGATAGCATGGTGGAGGCGATATGCTACTACAAGAGCATCTTCAACCACTCGCGCATCAAGAACCTCTCCGACACGGCTGACGGCGCCGGACAGGCGTACTTTATCGCGCAGTACATGACGTACCTTGGCGAGCGCTGCGCGATGCAGGGCGCCCTCGGCAAGGGGCGGCGGATTGAGATTGCTGAGTTTGAGGAGTACTTGAAGTCGTTGAATGCCGACACGCTGCAGCCGGTGTTCGAGACCCTGCTGCGTCAGCTGGAGGCTATCTCGGCTGTCGAGTACCGTGAGGCGGTGGTGAACAACTTCTGCACCATGGAGGCGTATCAGCTGATCGTGCGCGACGCGAAGCGTCTCTTCCAGCACCTCGCGAAGCGTGTTATTTTTGTGCTGGACGGGTTCGAGGACTTCACCTTGACCCAGAAGCGGCGGTGGTATGATTTGTACCGGCGCTACGACAGCGCGTTCGTGTCGCTGAAGCGCTTCTTTGACTCCATCCTGCGCTCCTCGCGGGTGTTTGTGGAGCCGGTGCCGGAGCTGAAGCCGCTGCCGGAGACGCTCGTGGAGCGACTTGCGAGCGACATTCGAGCGAGCGAGATGCCGAAGGAGGCGCCGTGCACGCTGGAGAGCCTGGGCATCCGTAGTGAGGAGGACAAGCGTGTGCCTCCGAAAGAGGAGCGCCTTGCGCCGTCACCGAAGCCTTCACCTGCGCCATCGACGCCTGTGGTGCCCGAGACAAAAGTGGCGACTCGCACGCCGGCTGCACCGGCGTTCTCGATGGACGACCTCTTTGTGTCGAACCCGGAGCCGCAGAAGCCGGCACCGGTGATTGCGCCGGCCGCGCCGCAGACCACGTGGGCCGCGTCGCCGCCGCCGCCTGCTGCTTCGTTTCAGCCGAGCCCGGCGGACGGGCAGTGGGACACTGGCGCGCCTGCAGAGTGGTCTAATGGCGCCCCACAAAGCTGGGGCTCTGGTGCGCTGTCGCCGTTTGCAGCCAGCGCGTCGTCAGCGCCGCTGCCACCGCCGTCCCCGGCGGCGCAGACGCCGTCGCCGCAGGGGTACTATATGAGCCCGCCGACCGCGGCACCGATGTCGGCACAGTCGCCGGCGCCGCAGCCTGCAAAGAAGCCGAGCGACCCGTTCAAGGACCTCTACGACCGCTCCCATCTCGACTTCAACTAGGGCGACTCAAGTGACGGGCAAGGGCGCCGGCGCGAGTCACTGTAGAAGGCCCGCAGACGGTGCTGCTCGTCCTGGCCGCTTTTCTTTTTTTCCTTCCGGTACTATTTGCGTATCAGTCCAACATTTCTCGAGGACAGCGCGGTAGCGTAGTGTGCGCGTGAATCGCCTCACCTTTCTCATGTTTGCGGTTGCTGTTTTTTTCCCCCGCTTGCTGTAGCAGTCGTGACGTACGTCCCGCTTTCCTCTGAGAAAGCAAAAAAAAAAAATGAAAACGAGGGCATGAGAGGCAACGCGCTGAGCGGGGATCTAGGTATAGCTCTAGGGGCGAATCTGAGAGGTTGGTTGAAACAGAGTTGCAGTTTTCAAATGTGGTCATGAGGGGTGGGATCTCGTAGTGGGCCAGCGACTATTGAAAAAAGAGGGCCCAGCGGCTTCAACTCCGGTCGCGGCTTGCGGTTCATGGACGCGCTTCACGCCGCCGCCTCGAGTCATTCCAGGCAGGCTGGATTTCTTCCACGTGCAACTCCTCCCTCTTGCTCCCTTTTCGTCCTCTCTTTTTGCTTCGCTTGGGGCGTGTGGTATGCGGTGTGCAGCGCAGAGTATGCGAGCATTTCGTGTGCAAACGCTGAGGCTGCTGCCGTCCAGTGTGGCTGTGCGGAGCTACGGTGGGCCGAATGGCGGACGGCCACCGATGGGTCCGTCAAACCCTGGTGGCCGCTACCCACGCGGCGGAGGCCCTCCACCGCCGGACCGGCGCAACACGCTGAACGAGCCACAGATCATTGCTGCACTCATCAAGTCTTTCCCGGGGGACAACGCCTTCATTCCAATTAACAAGTGGGCCTCGTCGCTCCCCGACGACTTGCGCGAGGCGCTTGTCCGGTACGGCGGCCTCGGCGCCTTTGCCACTGCGCAGACAAACTTCTTCATTGTCCGCCGGGAGAACGGCGTCACGCTGGCCTCGCTGTCGTCCATGGGATCGGGTCTGGTGTACGAGAACAAGCGAAAGGAGTTACAAGAGCAGAAGCGCGCAGAGAAGGACAGCAAGCGGCGAAGCTACTTCGCACCGCGCGACCGCGACCGCGACCGCGACTTTTCGTCCTCGCGAAGGGGTCCGCCTCGGCGGTAGTGCACAGGGGCAAAGTGCGGTTCTTTTTTGTTGCGTTCGTGTTGCGTTGGAGACGCGTCGTCGAGTCTATTTGTGTGGGTGTGCGTGTGCATGTTGACGGATTGGTGTGCGTGTTCTTTACACTCCCCGAGGCTGCGTCGCAGGCCCTGGGTCTTAGAAATGGCGCGCTGTCTCACACCCGTGGCAGAAGTTAGCGGAGGGAAAGGGAGCGCACAAGAAAATGCGCCGGTGCGGTGGCGAGCGTCGTGCCGCGCGCAGAGCTACGCGAGGTGAGTGCGTCGGATGAAGTGCACGCTGCTGGCGCACAGGCGTGAGCGTCGGCACTGAATGCTCGTGTGCGGGCCCATTGGCGCTGCGGCGTTCGCTCCCACAGAAGCTAGCTCTATGCACCATGAACAGGCTCGCGCTAGCGGACTGAGCGAGGTACGTGCTGCGGGTTGCCGCCGAGTCTGCAAAACGTATGTTCTCATGTGTACTCGTACTTTTCAAATGTCGCTTTGCCCCATGTCGACCTCTGGCATCTCGCGCACGCTGCAAATACGTTCTCGAACATGCGCACACAAACGCACTTACTCAAAACACACCCACACATTACGAATGCACGGCCTCCTCGCGTTCTCGCTACTTTTGTAGCCGAGTCGGTTCATCACAATGCCACACTACTCCCGTAAGCCGCAGGTGTCGTCGAAGAGCGCGAAGGCGAAGGTGAGCGACCTCCGCTGCCACTACAAGAACACGTTCGAGACCGCGAACGTGGTCAACGGCATGCCGCTCCGCAAGGCCCAGCAGCTGTACCGCCAGGTGCTCGCCAAGACCCGCTGCATCCCGTTCAAGCGCTACAACGGCAAGACGGGCCGCACGGGCCAGGCGAAGGAGTGGGGCCAGACGAAGGGCCGCTGGCCGCGCAAGTCCGTCGTGGCGATGATGTCGCTGCTCAAGAACGCCGAGGCGAACGCGATCGAGAAGGGCCTGGACCCCAACCAGATGGTCATCAAGCACGTCCAGGTGGACCAGGCCGCCCGCATGCGCCGCCGCACGTTCCGCGCCCACGGTCGCATCGGCCCGTACATGTGCAGCCCGTGCCACGTGCAGCTCTTCATGTCGGAGAAGAAGGAGCGCGTGCCGGCCCCGAAGAGCGCCCCGAAGAAGTAGGCGGGCGCCTCCTCTGTGAATTGACAAGCCATGGTTCGGTTTTCATTTTTCGTTTCACAAGAACAGCAAAAAACAAAAAGCAACCAGGGAGCTTTACAAAGGGCTTTGTGTCGTGGACGCTCACCGCGCATGGCAGTCGAAGTTGGACGGCGACTTCGGCGTACGCGCTGCGGGCTCGTGACCAGATGGCTGCTTTGCCGCTCACGTGGCGCTATGCGAAGCTCCGTTGCCGTTGTCCGTCTCGGGCCTGTGTTGTGGAAGCCGTAGGAGCCGGGTTCCTCCCTCGTGCCCTGCGGCGCGATCATGAAGTGCCAGGTTCAGGAATGGAGCCACGCTGTGGCCGCCAAACTGCCCGTCAACAGAAACAGCCACGTCTCCCACCAAGTTGTCATCGCTTTCCAAGTTTTCCTATTGCCGCCTTTCCCCGCTTTTCACTCGACTGCGGCTCTGTTTCTTCCCTATTCGACCGCCTAAAAAAAAAAAGAAGAAACAGCAATTGCACGCCCCCTCCTTAGCTCTGGCAAGCCGACGCACTTTTTTTTTTCTGCTGTTGTCGTCGCCTTTTACACACGAGCTGTACACAAGAAGAGGCTGGTGGCTTATCTAGTCGCTGAACGGCACAAGAAAGGATGCAGGCGTAATGCTGCGTCGCGCCGCCCTGCTGCGTTGCAGCTCGCATGGTCTGAGCGACGACTACGCGGCGCTGGCGCGGCACCACGCGCGTTTGGTGGACCAGCGTCAGTGGGAGCTGACGACGCCGTCGCGCGCGCTGCCGGTCGTCGGGGTGCTGCTGCGCACCGGTGTGGTGCTTGAGGGACTGGAGGCGGGCGGCGCGCGCTCGCTAGCGCATCTGACCCCGACGATGACGCGGAAGGAGCGCGGCCTGGTGCGGAAGCTGTCGGAGATGCTCCACAACGGGAACTCACAAGGAGCAACGCGAGTCAGCTCGAGCGTGGGCCACGAAGACGATGTAGTACGCAGCGCGTACGCACAGGCGTCTCGCAGCGGCAGATGCAGTTTTCTGGCGCAGGTCGACGCCGACTTCGTCAAACGTCTCCGCTCGCCCGTGTCAGCCTTCATGCTGCTGGAGCTGGTGCAGTCACCCACCATTGCGGTTAGCTGGGCAGGTGCGGCGCCACGGCTGACGAAGGAGGTGCTGGACGCTGTTTGCGACCTTGTCGGCTGCGACGACCGCGCGCTCGCCCTAAAGGGTGTGCTGTGGCTTCTCCTCTTGCTGACGGGAGACGAGCCAATCAATGGACCGCCCGTCCCTGCGTCGGCTGGCAAGCGACTCTTCCGGCTCTGCGTTCGCCGCTTACACGAGCTGCTGCCGGAGCTGGCCCTGCAAGACATGCTCCACGCCTACCTCCAGCTCTCACGCGCGGAGGTGGAGTATGAGCGGCCCTTCATTGTGGTTGCCGAAATGGAGAAGCTGGCGCTGGCGGCGCCGACAGAGGACTACGACGCGGTCAGCTCTGGCGTCCTGTTGCGGTTCATGACGACCGCGTTTGCGGTGCGGCACGCGGACTTGAGCCTGCGGCTCTGCGCCGGGTGGTGTGCCGGGTCGCGTGTCACCGATTTTTCGCACGAGGAGTGCCTCGTGGCATTCGCTGTCGTCGCTGCCTTACACGAGCGTTGCCCTGCCGAGATGGCTGCGGCTGCGGCGGCACCGCGCGACTGGGAGGGTGTGCACGATGCCCTTTTCGCGCAAGTGTTTTTTGTCGCCGGCGACATGACACCAGCCGCGTGCTTTCGCGTGCTGGACCAGGCGGAGCTGATGAACGTGTCCGGCTGGGGTATCACCGTGCCCCAGATGCTGCTCGAGAAGCTCAAAAAGCGGCTTCTCTCAGAGTGCGCCGCCGCTGCCGCTGATGACGCGCTATCTGCCGATGCGGCGGAGGAGCTGCTGCGCATTGTACTAGGTCTGCGGGCGTTGCTGCAACGCTGCACGCTGCTGCCAAGCTCTGCAGCTGACGTCCTTGCGGTGGCCGAGTGCGTGCACCTCTTGGAGCGGCGCGTCACGGCGCCGTGTCCGCTGTGACGCCAGCCTGCTTCAGCCCTACGCCGAGATGTAGCGCTGGTCTCAGTTGCGGAGAGAGACCTCCGCGCTCTGTGCAGGTCCGTGCACGTACCGCTCTGGAGACCGCCTGCCTGCGGGCCTGCTCCGCAGCACAGCCTTTCCTCTCTCTCACATGTTTTCTGCGCGATCGAGGAATGAAACGGAGTGAAAGCTAGCGAGCAGATTTACTCGCACGCAGGGACGGGCGTCTCTGCGGCGCAGCGTGGGGCGCGGTAGCTGCGGGGGACCAGTACTCTCTGCTTAGTCCGCCCCGGACGATGCGTCGCCGTATTTGGGGGGACGCGACGGCGTGGGTGTTCTGCTTCCGACTGTAAGAGGACGCGCTCGCTTTGCCTGCATGCCTCCCTCTCGTCTTTCCACCTTCCTCCTTCGCCTCTTCTCGCCGCTGCTTTTCCCTTTTCTCGTTTCAATGGAACCACACAACGATTCGCTAATCGTGCACGTGTGGTTTTCGGCACTGCTTTGCTGACCTTTTCCGTTTTCTTTTGGCGGTGCTCACAGCGAAGTGCATTCTTGTGCATTCCCAGCACGCTGCTGATTTCCGGCGAAACACAAAATAGACGGCGGGTTAGTCGCCCCACTCACAAAGGACGAAGATGGAGCACCGGGAGACGGCAATGGCGACGTCGTTTATGCGACACCTTGGGGTGCTGGTACTGCTCCTCTTCACCCCTATTCTAGTCAAGGGCGACATGTCCCTTACGTTCTACGGCGACATCGTGTTGCAAAACGTCATCAACAGCAGCGTAACTACAGTAGACTCCACGTTGAGTAATGCCCTCATCGCGGCGGTAGCCAGCGCGGCAGGCGTGCCGGCCAGCTTGACGTCGCAGGTGTACGCGACCGCGCCAAATCTGGTGATTATGTCGACGATGTGGTCTACCGGAAGCCAGTCGGCAGTAGAGACGGCTGTTGCAACGGTAAACACAACGTACCAGTCGTGGGCCAGTGGAGGCGATGCGAGCATCAGCGGGGCCCTGAGCCACGCCTGTGTCACGAGCCTCGGTGTGCAGCCAACACTGGTGCGGTACGCGCAGAACTGCACCTACTGGGCGGATGAGGTTCCGGCAAGCACCAGCCAAACGTGCTTGCGCAATCTCTCCCTCACCTTCTACACCGGCTACAACTCGCAGTCGGACGCCCGCGCCAGCCTCAAGGCGGCACTGTGCGCTTTTCTCCCGACCGATTGCTCTCTCATCACGTACGGTCCGCTTTCCACGACGCAGGTTACGGTGAGCGGCTCGACTACTACCCTGTATGTCATGCCGTTCACGGTCATGTCGGTTGACCGCGACGCGACGCTGGCGACCCTCGTCTTCTATGCGCAGTTTGCGTCGCTGCTCATCAGCCAGAACATCACGTACATTCTGGCAGGTGGGGTGCAGGTCTTCTACCGCGGCGCGGCGCAGAGCTTCGCCATCCCCGGCACGCAGGCGCAGTGTGTGCAGCAGATGTGGTACCTCATCTTCCTCATCATCCTCGTCCCTGTCATTCTCATCGTGTCGCATCGTCTCTTCTACTATGGCCGGGCGTCCGGCAAGCGGAGCGTCAAGAACGCCGAGCGGGACATCCGCGCGGGCGTTCACATCAGTGCTGCGCCCTGGGGCAACTTTGGCGCCGGCGGGAACGCTGGCGCAGGGGCTGGGTACATGTACGGCCCGCCGCAGGGATACGGCGGTGGCGGCGGCGGCGGCGGCGGCGCGCCGCAGGGTGGCGCTGGCTTTGGGCCCCCGCCTGGTGCCCCTCAGTCGTACGTCGCGCAGCCCTCCGCGACGGGACCGCAGGGCTGGGGCAACCAGCAGTATGGTGGCCAGCAGTTTTACGGTCAGCAGTACGGCGGGCAGCAGAGCGGCGCTGCTGGCGGGCCGAGCAGCCAGTGGCAGTATGCCGGCGGACAGGCACCTGGCGCGGGTCAGTGGGGCGGCTACAATGCAGGGCCGACGCCGCGGAACCGGCCACAACAGCCGCAGTCGCGCTGAACGCGAACGCGCTTCCACGGCGTGGAGCTCTACTCGCTTCACACCACTCCTGCTGCGCCGGGTCTCCCCGTAGCCTTGCGCATGCTGCCTGTGCGCGCTTGCACACGCCCGGTGATGACCGGCAATGCGCGACTTCGGGGAGGCGTTAGATTTGCTTTCTCGTGTTCGTTTGCGGGCACACTTTTTTTTTCCCCTTTTTTC
The DNA here is from genome assembly GCA_030849075.1 of Zelonia costaricensis. Taxonomy (NCBI): domain Eukaryota; phylum Euglenozoa; class Kinetoplastea; order Trypanosomatida; family Trypanosomatidae; genus Zelonia; species Zelonia costaricensis. The sequence continues at coordinate 11,153 of JASAOO010003544.1, forward strand.
ACCAATTGCTCTTCCTGATTCCTTGTGCCGCTTGCTGCGTTTTTTTTTTTTTTTTTGTTGCCCACTAGACCAGACTGTTGAGGGCGAGGGAGACGAGTTGAGGGAGAAGCGCGTGGCGAGGCGGGCGCCTGTGTGCGGGTGAAGGGTGTCGCGCCTTGCTGCCTTGCGAGCTGCATCAGACTGCTGAGCAGTTTCGCGATGCTCACGTCCCTGCGCCTCTTGTAGTGTTTCTTCTCAGCTGCTGGCTACCCTGTAGCCATGTGCTCACCGTAAGAACCGTGTGTACTCGTCAGAGAGGCGTGCCGAGCTGGTCCAAAGAAACGACAAAACGGAAGAGAAGGCAAGTGCGAGAACGGAGAAGCGGCGCGTGGCTCTTTGCGAGACAGCGACGGACTTGGGCTCAGCTGGTGGCCCGATGTCAAGCAAGGTGCTTGGGGTGCGCCCTTTCACAGCATGGGAAGGCACGAGGCATCAGAGCCACCGACATTAACACGCGAAGAGGAAGGGTTTTGCACCACGAGACCTGCCGTGGCAGGGCTGTGCACAAAGGGCCCAAAACCACGGGCGAGTGATGTGCAAGTTCATCGCTACGTCCCACACCCGAGCACGACCGCTCACCATTCTTTTCTCCAATTTTGCCTCTCCTCCCGTTTGCCACTCGCCTCTTCACCTCCACCGCTTGCACCACCGCCCCAGCAGTAGTACGTAGTGCTCTTCACTCTCTTACTTGCGCGCTGTCAGGAGTGTGAGGGCTCTCATTCCTCACGCGGAGGCTCCCAACAACGCAGGCCGCGCTGCACCGGAGCAAAACCTTCGTGTTTTGTTGAGCTGGCACTTGAGCGGCTGAGCGGCAGGGTGCTCGCGATGCGGTGCGCGCGGCGATTGCTGTGCGGCGCGCTCAGCCGCGTGCCAGAGGAGACAAGCGTGGTGAAGGACTACCAGCAGATCCAAGCGGAGAAGAAGGACCTCGCTGAGCGCGAGGCGAAGCGGAAGGAGTATGAAAAGTACCCGTTGCGGTACCAGGTTCTGGAGTGCCGCCCCGGCCTGCCACTCGCGCTGACAAAGCTGAAGTATCTGCTGGCATGTCGGCGCACGCACCCCGAGGCTGGTGGCGACGCAGAGGCCTTCCTGCGTGTGAGCCTGGCATACCAGGACGTGATGAAGGACTACGGCGTCGAGACGGTAGACAACAAGATCGTCAACCTCGGGAACTTTCAAGTCGACGACCACGAGGCGCAGAACTACCTCGAGGCGCGCGCAAAGATCACGTCGTACATTCCCGTCTCAACGCTCGACGATCACATCAAGCAGATTGAAGAGATCCAGGGCCGCCTGGGCGGCGAGCTCTCGGATAAGCTGGCATCGACCAGCGACGAGACGATGTGGCTTCTGGAGGACATCGAAGACGTGCTGGAGCGGACGGGCTTACGAACGATCAAGGTGCGAGTGCTCGACGACGGTAAGGTGCGCGTCAGCGACGCGCAGATGCTCACGGACGGGACCGAGAAACCGCTGTTCCTCGGCGAGACGGCATCACAGCAGTCGCCGGCGTCTGACAGCGCCAGCGCGCAACGGGGCGATGAGGGGCACACGGCGACCGACGCGGCGGCGGCTGGCGCAGCGCAGGCGCCGGAGGGCGGCCGCTACGAGGTGGAGGTGTCAAAGTCGGACATCGAGGTGCTGAACGCGAAGAACACGCTGCAGAACCGTCAGGACGTTGCGGGCTTGGCCGCGCGGACGGCGACCGAGGTGATGAACAACACAGAGGAGGTGAAGCAGATGAAGCTGGAGTCGTCCGTGCTGTATGTGTTCGCCGCCTCGCTGCTGGTGCTCATCTACGTGTACATCGAGGGTGCGATGCGTGCCAAGCGCCAGGCGAGCTCGCGCCCCGAGACGATGGAGCACGTGACGAGCGACACAATGCTGCCGTGGTGGGGCAACGACGCCGAGTACGAGAGCCAGGTGAAGCGCATCTTTGTTGACGAGTGGCGGAAGGCGCGGGCGTCGTCGCGCCGCGCGCAGACGTTCCAGGACGGTGTCGCCCGCGAGTCACTGGATGACGAAACGAAGCGCGACATGGATCTGCAGATCTTCACGGTGACGGCAGAGAAGCTGCGCGCCATGCGCGACAACGCGGAGAGGAGCCCCGGTCGCTAGCGCACCCCCGTCACAGACCTGACTTATGCTTTACGAGCTTCAAAGTGTCCTTTTTGTTTTCTCCTGCTCGTCACATGATGCGCGGCGCCCATCGGCAGTGCACGTGGTCAACGACGAAGACCAGCCGCACACCTGCGCTGTGGTCGAGTGGGTGCCAGCCCAACGAAGAGCAGCTGCACGAGGGTCGTGAGGTGGGGAGGCAAGGCGCACGTGGGCAGAGTACTCTGGCAGTCTACGAAACTGCAACCGCGCTTCGCTGCCTCTGTCGCGGCGGCCATCACCGCTCTTGTCTGCTGCAGAGTAGGAGCAGCGGCTGTGCCACTGCTGCAGTGGTCCCACTCGCCGTACTCTTCTTGCGTGCCGGAGAGGAATGCTGGCAACTGGTTGCGTGTTGCGTGTACTGGCGCGCCTGGACCTGCACTGTCGTGACGCACGGACACTGAAGCACTTCCACATTTCGAAGCGCGCAGAAGAAACAAAGAAACAACACACGGGACGGGCTCAGCTCAGGTGCTGCAAAGGAGCAGCGCGAGTAATGAGGCGCGGAGGGAGGCGAGAGGCTGAGGAGAGGCCCTGCAAGGAGGAGTTGAGGGGGGGGGGAGGGGCGGAGGGGAAGCGGCGACGAAAGGGAACATGGGCGGATCACGAGGGGAAAAAACAAAGTGGCGTCGGTGCTTGGTACTGCGGCACAGCGCCAGCCTCGGCAGGTCCGCGCTTCGCTGCGGCTTTCTCTGTGTTCTGTGCCTCTCCTACTCTGACGGCACGGTGAAAGTGGCGCGTGCCGCAATGGGAGGGGAGGGTATGCAGTCGCCGAAGAAGAGGAGCCGCCCGCGCGTCCATGACTCTCATTTCTTTCTTTTGCCCCTGTTTCACCTTTGTCTTCGCGGCGACACGGCGTGCTCGGCCTCATATCTCGCGTTGTGACACGTCCTCATCTGACAACACACAATCGCCAGTATTCCCCGCAACTTCTAGTTCCAACGGCAACAACAAGAGAATTACCTCCCTGCAGCGCAGCTGCTTCTCCATCGGTGCTTCCCGTGTGCCTTGATTTTGAGAGGGCTCGGCTTGCGGAGCCGTCAAACACGCGATGCCGATCGTCGGCTACAACAGAGAGAGCGGCGCCGTCGTGGAGCTCGTCTCCTCGGCGACGGGCGTGCTTGACTTCGCGGAGAATGGCGTGATTGACGGCGGCATCGTGTCCGCAGCCTCAGCCGGGGACGGGGTGCTGTACTACATTCCGGCATCTGCCCCGACGCTGCTGCGCCGGCGCATGCTGAAGAGCGGTGTTGACGACGTGGCACAGGACCTTGTCCGGCCGCATGTGCAGGTGTTTTTCCACCGGAACAAGGTGGTGTGCATTCCTGCAGGCAGCACCGGGGTCGCCGTCTTCGACCCGTTGTGCAACGTCACGGAGATCCTCTCCGTCGCTTCGCGTGTGGTCGCTGCAGCCCCGGCCGACCACGGGTTCGTGTACCGCGACTCGTGCAGCAAGGTTTACGGCTACGACTTCAACAAAGGCGCTACCGAGGTGGCGGAGGGCGCCAAACTCGGCGCGTTCTTGGGGCACTACAAGCGCTACGCTGTGGCCGTGCTGCACGGCGACCCTGACCGCGTGGTCGGCATCACCGAAGGTGGTGCCGTGGTGGAGCTGGAGGCACCCCTGCCGCGTGCCCCGTTCACCTCGCTGGACGAGCTGGTGCTGCACTCCGAGGGTAGCGACATCGTGACTTCTGGCAGCTGCCGAAGCGCGTCTCCGATGGGTGCGCTGCAGCTTACCAGCTCGCAGCCGACAGACAGCGAGGTGCTCTGCACGATTTGCCTTTGCGAGTTTGACGGCGACGACGGCATCACCCTTGACTGTGGTCACTACTTTCACAAGGACTGCATCGAGCAGTGGGTGACCAACTGGATGGAGTTCGCGGCAAAGGGCGAGCATATCATCTTCACGCGCGCTGTGTGCCCCGGCGGATGCAAGTACCTGGCTCGCCACCCGCTGCTGGCAGCGTCAAAGCGGATCAGCGAGCTGTACACAGAGGTCAACGCGAAAAAGATGGCTCTGCTGCCCTCGTTCGAGTCCACGAAAACAGAGGAGGACCTATTGTACTACCTGTGCGGCCAGTGCGGCGCGGCGTTTTACGGTGGCGAGCGGGTTTGCTCGCGCATGCAGGGCCGTGAGCCGTCGTCGTCCCCGCAGGACCTTATCTGCGACGAGTGCCTCGCCCGCAACGAGGGCTCGGGCGCCATCGTCGCACCCGTCTTCAAGTGCCGGTACTGCTGCAACCCCGCGACGCACCGCTCCTTCGGGACGCGGTACATGTGCGACGCCTGCAACGCGCGCTGGGACACCTCCGAGCCGACCGTGCTTCCGTGCCCCGGTGCCGACCGATGCCCCTTTGGCGGAGCTCACCCAGAGGCAGCAAACGGCTTCTTGGGCTGTCTCCTGCGTCTTGATGCTTCTGTTGTGGACCAGCTTTTCACTCGTGTCAGAGCCACGAACGACGAGGCCGGCGCGGAGGCCGAGTGAGAGAGAGGCTTGCGCCGAGCGAGAAGAGACGGTCGCGCTGCGACGGAAACCAGTGCACGTGGGGTTCGTATCCCTAGCGCGTCTGTTTCTGTTGTGGACGACGGCGTCCGGTATTTTCATCGAGATGCCGCCAAAGCGGCACGGCGCGCGCTGCTAGTCGTACAATCAGCACCCCGCTTGGCCCGCATCTCGACTTGTTTTGTCACTTTCACAAGCTGGTGTTCGTGGAGCACATGAGCTCTCAGCTGGGTGGATTGAGGGTGCCAGCTCCTCAGTCTCCTGCGACTGTCTTCATCTGTATTTCGATTTGGCAGCAAAGCGCGACAATACCGAAGGCTCCGCACAGTCGGTGCGTCAAGATGTACCATGGAGCGTGCGCATAAGGGCTCTCAGGCGCTCGCCGCCTGTCTGCTTCTCCGGCGGGGCCCGCCATCGGCACGCGTTGCACTCCGTGCGGCGAGTGCGATGACAGGTATGAAACGTCGATGCCGGTGATGACGTCGTGCCGACACCACCCTCACCCGCGGAGGGTGCGCGGCCCGATTGCGCAGCTCGAGGCGACAGCGCTGAGGCGGAGCCGCCGAGCGGCATCCACGTCTGTTTCTCACCCACCGCTGTCATGTTTTGCGCTGTTTTCTACTTGCCTTGACGACTCACTTCCGCGTTCGCATCTCTCGCCGCTCCTCCACTCACGTGCTCCTCGCCAATGCATCGGCACACTGCGAATGGGTTTTGCTGCTTGAACTGCGCGTGTGCGAGCCTCTGCCCGGCTCGTTTTGACGGCGTGAACATCGTAGGTTTTCTCTTAGTGGTCGTGGACGCGCGCGCGGCAGAATGTCGTCGGGGCGCATCTACAAGCTCATTTTCGGCAGGGAGCAGCCGCAGTGGATGTGGGACATGGCTCTCGAGCTTCGCATCCCCGCCCTGATCCTCGCCGGCGTCGTGTACGTCAACACCAAGTGCTACTATGACGCGCTCAGCGCGTATCAGGCCAACTCGCGGTGGGCCATCACGCAAGGGCGGCTGCTGGAGCTGCAGAAGCTCAACTACCGCTACATCAGTGTGCCGCGGTACGCGGTGAAGTACGAGTTCGAGGTGGACGGCAAGCGCTACGTCTCCTCGCGCGGCACCACAGGCTCGCCGTACCGCAGCTGGATGGAGGGCTGGTACAAGGACACAATCACCGAGGCCGAGTACCTGCAGGCCATCCCTGTGCTGCGTGTCGGAGAGCGGTGCACAGTCTTCTACGACAAGCAAAACCCAAAGGCGCACTCTGCGTTGGCGCACGACGCGAACTCGTTCGAAATCTCATTCCTCAGCTTCCTGGCGGTGTTCCCCTTGCTGATGGGGTACTACATGAAGGCGCACTTCTGGATGCTGCGCAAGGCGTACATGCCAAACAAGAAGATGCGCATTCGCTTCCCGGTGTATGACCACCCTAAAGCACCGCCACCGCCGCCTAAGGAGCCGCAGCAGATTTCGCACCCCCCGCAAAACAAGTAGCCGCGAGTGCGTGATGGGTGGTCTGCTGAGACCTCGGTTGCGACCTTACGTTGGCGAGGGGATGACTCCGCCATTTGAGACGTTTGCCTGAGGACTTTTCAGAGCGCAAGGATACTAGAAAAGCGCTTCTTCTTCACACAGAGATGGGCCGTGTTGTCGCCCAAATCCAGGCGTTCTCCGGGGTTCTTTGCTAGGTAGCTTGTGCCTCGCGTCCAGAGGTCGATCCATGGCCTTGCGCGTTGTGGTGGTCGCGGTGAGAATGCGGCATTCCCATCTTTTATTCCGCCAGTTGTGGCGACTTTGGTGCGAGGGCGGTGCTGTGGCTTTGTTTTTTGCTCACACCCCGGCAGTCGCCTGGCGATGCCTTCCCACCCCTTCACCTGCGAGTGTCGACACACGGCTTGCTGCACGACGCAGTGGACAGAGCTTCTCAAAATGGAAACGAAAGCGGACCAGCGACCCCCCTCAAAAGCAAAGTAGGCGGGTGGTTGTGAGGTTCCGCGAGCTACACCCACAATGGAATGAAATGTCTCACTTGCTCTTGCGTAGTGAGCTCCTCGAATAATGTCTCGGGGCGTTGTCCTTTTTTTTTTTTCTGAGAGTTTTTTCAGCGCGGGAAGGACGTGCGGTACCTCGCACGCGCGCGGAACGCAGCGGGCTTGTTGTTTCCCTCTGCGCGCCGTGTCGCACTGTCGCTACCAGCTGGAAATGGGATTGCGCACTGCACTGCACGTGACGCCGTCACGCTGGCGCCGCCTAACGGCTGATGTCACCTTGACTCTATCTTTTCCCCTTCATCGTTTTCTTCCCCCCACATCGCACCGTTCACCCACGGTACCGTCTGGACTGTGAATTGCAGCGCGCGACCTTTCGGTCTCGGCTCTGCTCCTTTGCGATACCTCCACATTCTTATCCGACAGGTACGAGCGGCTTGCACACGGCTGGCCTCTTGTGCGGCTACGTCTGTTCTGCTTCGTTTTATCAGCTCTCCTCCTCCACTGCAGCTGCATCATGTCTGGCGAGTGCGTGTACGACCTCGTGGCGGCGAGCGGCCCATCGGCGGCGGACACAAACGTGCAGAGCGCGAAGCCCTCGACGCTGCCGAAGAAGAGTCGCCGCGCGCCTCCTCCGACGGCGTCGACGTTCGGCATTCATGGCACAAGCGCCGTTGTGGCGAACTCTGGTGGCGAGTACACGGACGCCTCGGTGCACCCCTCGCGGAAGCCCATTGGCACGTTTGGCCGCGAGGTCGGGTCGACGGTGACCCCGGAGAACTTCCTGCGCAAGAACGAGGGGCCGATGACGGCGAGCCGCGGCGCGCCGACGGTGGACAGCACCAAGTTCAAGAAGAGCGAGCACCACAACGAAAAGACGAAGCCGGACGTCCCCCTGCGCGATGAGCGCCCGGTGATGGGCATGCGGACCGACAAGAACTTTGTGGTGGCGAACGCGGTGGAGAACACGATGGCGGTGCCGACCAAGCTGATGCCGGCACCGCAGCCGCGTGCCACCGACCGCGAGGACTTCGGCAAGGTGCCGCAGTACATCACAGAGATCAAGGGCGACCTGGACGCGCGCAAGAAGATGCTCGAGGACCTCAAGGCGGCCGATGCAGCCGCGCAGGAGCGCTGGTCGCAGCTCTCGACGTCAGAGCTGGCCCAGCTGCGCGAGGGTCTCCAGCGCCGTTGGGACACCTTGAACAAGGAGTTTCAGGCGAAGGGCTTCAACAAGCTGGAGACCCCCTCGCAGCGGGCACACCAGGAGCTTGTTGAGAAGCAGCTAGTCGCCGTAGAGTTTGCGATGCAGAAGCTGAGCAGGCAGCACGTGTACGTCTTCGATGACCAGAAGTAGCGAGCGTCGGGAGAAGGGCACTGGAAGAGCGCTCTGAGATGCGTCTCATCGTCTTTAAACGCGGGCGGTCACGAGGGCAGCGTGCCAAAGCTGCTTTACGGCTTTTTTTTTGTGTGTGTGAATGCTCCTGGATTTTGCTCTCTTTCCTCCTCAGCAGCTGGGGAACAAGAGAAGCCTTCAATGTATGACTGTTCTTTCTTTTCTTTTGCCTGTTTCCGCTTTGTGGGCGTGCGTTGCTGTTTCCCCTCGAGAGGACAACCCCCTCCCCCCTCGCCGCCAGGTGAAACACCTCGGGCTACTTTCCTCCGTCTTGCTTCACGCCTGCAAACGTTTGTTAGACTTTTTGGAGACGGCACCGCCAAGCCCTTGTTTTCCTGAAGTGCTCTTGTGCTCTACGTGTCCCAGCGACGGAGGCGGTGGCGGAGGGGGAGAGGGCGGTGGCGTGTTGTCACTCGCGCGAAGGTCGGCGGTGACCTGAGGCAGCGTGGCGGCGCGAGAGTGACAGAGTCGGAGGCAGCACAGCCGCAGGGTTTGGAGGCCGGGCGCAGGCTCCTTGCGTGTGCGGAGCCGGCTCTCGTGCGTTTTTGTCAGCTCGCTGTGCACTGCGTGCGCACGGCTGGTGTTGCCCATGTACAAATCGATTTCCAGGACGCGCGGTGGTGCGCCGCGCCTGTCGACGTTCTTGCCACAGTCATACGGCATCTCCACTGCAGGTCATTCCTGGATGGACAGAAAGAGAACAAAGCAAATGTTAAACTGAAAAGACCCACAGCTGGTCGAGGGACTGAAAGAGGCTGAAGACTCCACCAGCGCCGGTTGCACTGTGGTGACTCTCCGTGCTGTAAGCAAGCTGAACCTCTCTGCTGCACGCTGCGTGCCTCCCCCCCCTACCTCGCTCCCTGACGTGGAGTGAAGAGGACGTTGCACCGCCTGAAGGAGGTGCTGTGCTCTACCTCGAAAGCCACCTCGGCGTGCGGCACTGCGGTTATGGCATACGAGTCCCCGTCTAATGTGCTTCAGGTGCAGGCACCGAGGACGCTTTCGATCCCGCTTTTGTTCATGGCTGGCGTCTCACGGCGTGACCTACGCCCCGTCGCTCATCCGCTCAGCGCTCCTTGCTGACGCGCACGCTGTTGTCAACCCCCCTCTCTTCTCCGGATTGTTCACCTTGCCCCCCGCTGCTCCGTCTTTTTGTTTCGTCTGTTTCATTGCCACAACTGACGGATTCGGTGCCGCGCACCCCGGCAAATACTGGATCAGGTCAGCAACTAAAACACGAACGGAGATCGGCGGCTTCACGGGCTGCGAGCAGCTTCCACGCACGCTGAGCGACTGCAGAGAACCTTGACGACCCCGTGGCGGAGGAGAGTTTGCCATGCATTTTGATCCGAGTCTGGTGCTCACGGACGCCGCGCCGCGCGTGCCGTATCAGAACAATGCCGCCACGGCATCCTTCGAGAAGCCGCTGCTCAAAGGTCTGCACTTTGGCCAGCGCAAGTTGATGCTGTCGGAGGTGGAGTTTTGCGTTGAGGTGGCGCGACAGATGGAAGCCCGCTACAAAGCGGCGGCCGGGGCGAAGAGGGCGCTGATTGTGTACGCCGGGGCGGCGTGCGGGTTGCACCTGCCGTTTCTCTTTTCCATGTTTCCGGCTTTCGACTTCGTGCTCATTGACCCCGCGCCGTTTTGTGCGCAGGTGAAAGAGATCGCAGCGCGCGACGGGAGCTGCGTGCTGGAGCTGATCGAGGACATTTGCACGCCTGAGCTCTGCCTGCGCCTGCGGCGCAGCTACTGTGAGACGCACGACATCTATCTGGTGAGTGACATCCGCTCGGGTCAGCCGACGGGGATGTCCCTCAACCAGGAGCACACGGACATGATCCAGCAGGACAACAACGCGCAACGCGAGTGGTGCTTCTCCCTGGAGGTGCAAGCCGCGATGCTGAAGTTCCACCCGCCGTACCCCGCCGTCAAGGACGCGGGTGCCGCCCACTTCAGCGCGACAGACACGACGGCGGAAGAGTACGTTTACCTCGACGGCACAGCGCTCCTCGGTGTGTGGGCGCCTAAGTCGTCGTCAGAGGTGCGGCTCGTCGTCGTCGGTCCATTCACGCGCGGCTACGCGGCTCCGACGCGGCGGTACTACTGCACCGCGCACGAGGAGCGGTGCTACGCCTACAACATCAGCGGGCGGTACGAGAAGGACTGCGACGCAGAGCGCCTCATTCTGCAGTCCTACCTCGACGCGTTTCCGGGCACGTACGAGTCCGTGGAGCACCTGTCGAGGGTGCTGAGCGAGCGGCTGGAATACCCCCTCTTCGTACCGCTCGAACCGGGCTTCACGGAGCAGCACGCGCGCTGGGTCTCGCTGCTGTACTCGAGCGGAAGGCCGGCTGCGCTCAGGTTCTTCGACACGCTGAAGGACCACATGTCGGTAGAGCAGGTAGGCGCGCTGGTGACGACGTACAAGGACGGGGCGGAAATGCCTCAAGGTGTTAAGGTGGGCGAAGTCGAGCTGACGCCGCCGCTGTGGGCCGCGCTGGCCGATGCTGACTTTTCGGTCGTCTACGGCTTCCCCTTCTTTCGGTGGGGCTGGAGGCAGCGGCCCTCGCGCCGCACTGGCGCCCCAAGCGGTGGCGGACAGGCAAAGCAGCACGCACAGCACAGTAGACCGACCGGCAACAAGCGGGCGCGTGAGACTCGGTGAACCGCTCGCGCCCGTTGTCGCCTGGTCGGTTGCGAGGTCCTTTCTTGCGTCAGTGCGAGCTCGAGTGTCGTCGCTGCGCGCCTGCGCCGTGCCGATGCTGCATCAGATGGGGTTGCGCTGCGACCGTGTCGACTGTGACAGCTTCACCCCCCTCCCCCTCCCCCTCCCCCCCGCGCGTTCAGGTGGGGCGCTGCGTCGCCAAGGCAGGCAAACGGAAAGCCATAAAGAGAAAGAATGAGAATGCGGACGCAGACGCAGTGAAGGGGGCGTCAGTCCGCCGCAGCGAGTCTACAGGTGCGGCAAAGAGCAGTAGATGTCTGACGGACACCCAAGGGGACGGTGGTGATGAGGCTACCCGCTCGTTACCGCTCTCGTCTTGCTCGTCACGGACGGCCTCGTGACACGTTTCACGTCGGCCCTGGCGGTGCCCGCCGTGGCAGTGGGTGAAAACGCTCGCCCACGCTGAGTCGAATGCTGATACCATGCGCCGCCACTTTTTCTCTTCCCGCTCCTAAATGCGCTGTTTACTACACTGCCGTACGTTCTCGCCCCGCTTGGGGTACACAATACCACCGCCCCGTGACGCGTACCAAATCGATGCGCGCATGACGCAGTCGCGTTCATCACTGCACGTTGTGACCGTTGCGATCACCGCACTTCCGCTGAGCGTTTCCTTCGTTTTCATCTCTTTTCCTTGTGTTTTCGTTTTTCCCTCTGCTAAGATCCGTGGGCGCTGTGTGTGTGGTGCTGCTGGTGCCTCTTTGTAGCACGCTTTCCCCTCCCCCTGCTGCACCGCTCGTGCTCGACGTCCTTGTGCGGGTGGCAGTTGCCGTGGCAGCTATCATGAAGATCACCGTCAGCGTTGAGCTTGCCCACTCGGAGCTGTACAGGGCAGCAAGCCTGCAACGAACGGTTAGCAGCATAGACCCGGTTGCTGTAGTTCGGTTCAAGACGGACGGCGCAGGCCTGGAGCAGCGCATCAAGGAGGCGATCAAGTCCAAGCAGTATGAGGCGGTTGTGAACGAGCTCGTCCCGCGGCTTACCTACCCCGCCTCGTTCGCGGAGAGTCTGGAGGTGTTTTGTTCAGCGGCGCTATTCAGCCGAAGCCGCGTCGAGTGCGGCGAGAGCGTGGTGCCGTTCGTAGGGGTGCTGGCCCGCCTACCCGAGGAGGCAAGGACGCGCGCAAAGGCTGCCATTGTGCAACGCGCAGTGGCGTTCTTGTCGAAGCCGCGCCGTCTCGACTGCAGCCGCGCGCCGCTCTTAGCGTACGCGGAGACGATAGCCGTGATGGCGCGGCGCGAGTTGCTGAGTGTGTGGAGCGTTGTGGGCACGCTGGTGCAGATGATTGAGAGCGACTCTACGCGGACGGCGGGAATGACGTGTTTGGGGAAGCTGATAGAAGTCGCATACGAGGCGGTGCGCGGGTGCGACGCTGCGACGTTGAACTCGCTCCGCGCCGCGGTGCGCTTTGCGCAGATGAACGACACGTTCCTGTACGACGTGGAGTACATCATGGAGGCATTCGGCTGGTCGCCGTACAAGCCGGCGCTGAGCCTGCGCCGCTCTAGCTCGCACCACCACTTTCCCATTCTCTCCCTCGCCTACTGCGGCGGCGTGAACCACCGCGAGGTTGTGGTGAGCTCGTCGTCGGACGGCACGATCGGCACGTGGGACGGCGTCGGTGTGCTGCTGCAGAATGTGCTGCTCTCGCGCCACTACGCGTCCTGCCTCGATCTGACGAACCTGGGCCACACGCTCATCGTCGGCGCAGTTGGCCGGTACGCCGGCACGCCGCCGGCTGTCATCTTCTACAACGAGGACGGCAACCGCAAGGCGCAGTGGCAGGAGTGCGGCGGCACGGAGCCGGACGACGCGCACTTCATCTCTAGTCTCAAGTGCCTCAAGGACCCGTCCGGTTCACGGTACTGCGTCGGCGTGCAAACGTCCAGCGCGAACCCGCTGATGATTTACGACGGCCAGCACGTGGCGCAGCGCTACTTTGACCACACAGACATCATTACGGCGATTCACGTGCCGAGCGACCGCGAGAACCTGGTCATCACCGGCTCCCGTGACTGCTCCACCCTCATCTACGACCTGCGGGACCCCCGAAACGTGAGCGCGGCAACGCACCACACGAACACGGTGTCATGCATCACGAGCTGCGACAACAGTCTCTTCACGGCGGGGCTTGACAAGCGCATCGTTGTGGAGGACTTTCGAATGCTGCGCAGCCCGAACGTGCAACGCGACATGGATAGCGCAGTCTTGAGCATGTCCGTTAACAGCTCCCTGCAATGCGCCGTCTCCACTCTAACGGGCGTCTACCTCATCAATTTCGCCAGCGGCACCTCCGTCCCCACGTCGTCGCGGTCGGAGTGCGGGGGCAACACCGCTCGGTACAACGCCATCTCCTGGAACAACGCCGGCAACATCCTCTACGCTGGCGGCGAGGCTCACACGCTGGACCTGTTCGCACCGGCATATGAGCTGAACGCGTTTGACGCTTGAAGGGTCGCCTTTGGCGACTTTGCGGCGCGCCGTGTGAGAAGGGTTGGCGGACTCGTAGGATGGGAGAACGGGAACGGGGTCGCTGTAGTGTTGGAATCTGTGGCAATGCACGGTGCGCATTGCGCGCCTCGGCTCACGAGTGCGGGGGTGCTCCTGCGCCTGCGTGGCTGCGTGCGCGTGCTGTCCATCTTCGCGGCAGGTGGTGCCAGGGGCGGATTCGTCTCGCTCCACGTCGACGAGGGGTGAGCAGTCACGCTTGCTTCATTCAGCGCTTCACACCTCGCTTGCCGTTCCGGTTCTCGGCGACGCCGGCGGCATCGCACGCGCGTGTGCGCCACGTCGTTGCCGGCGTCGGCACTGTCGCCGCTGCGGATTTGGTACCGGGGCGCTCCGCCCCATCATGGTGCTGCTGTGCCGTCTTTCCGACTTCTCCGTCGCCGCCTCTGGAGTGCGCACCGTGAACCTGCATCGCTCCTCCCTTGCTTCGCTTGACGGTGTTTTGCGTCAGCTGCTTGTGCTCGTCGTCTGCTGCGTTGTGTTTGAGGAGTGGACCAGAAGAAACACGTGACGGCAGCTGGGGGGCAGGGAGGGGGGGCGAGGAGGAGCGCGCAGTCGTTGCGGTTTCCGGTATCAGCTTGCTGTTCCTCCCTCTTCCTCATGCGGCGCTGCCTCAGTCGCCGATTCACAGTTTTCCTGAATGCGGCAGTGGTCGCTGATCGGGGAGGTGGAGGGGGCGGGGAGGGGGCGAGCTGGGGCGTATCTCGGCGTTGACGCCGGGTATGGGTAGCTCCAAGTGGGGGCGGCGAATGCGGGGAGGATGGTTTGGGGAGCAGCTTTGGTCTCGGTGCCGCCTCTCTCTTTGTCGGCACTGTGTACAGAGCCAGCCGTACACCGCATGTCAGATAATGGTGCTACAGCTGTGTTGTGTGTTGGTATTCTGTCTTGACGTGTTTTCTTCGGTAAGCCCTTGGCTGAAGTTTTGGGCGCTCGTTTGCTCTCGTGTGTCGACCAGTTCTATTTCCCTTTTTTTGTTTTGTGCTCGCCGTGCGGCCCTTTGTTTTTCCTTCCGCCTCTGTGCTCCATCTATTGCGAGAGTTGTCTGACAAACTCGCAGCCCTGCCTGCCGCACACCAGCTTGACATAGACCGGCCTGGTGTATGCATCACCTCCGGCAAACTGTGCGGTGCCGAGGCAGCCTTTAAACAGCAACGAACAGAAACGCCACCTCTCTCTCACAAGCACACCAACAAACCGCTTCTCGCTGTTCTGCTCCGCGGAAAAGGAAACGACAGTGGCCGCGCCCCGACTCCACGGCACCCTCCTCGTCCGTCGCAGAGGTGCGCGACCGCGTCGCCGTTGCACCTGCGCTGCTGTCTCGCTGGCTGCCACCCTGAGAAAGAGGCAGGGTGGCAGGTGGCAGGCGGAGTCGCCGCGCGGGGGAGCATCGCTCGCAGGGACAGGAGTGTGCAACTGGTAGTGGCGGGTGACGCTACGCCGCTGCTGCAGCAGATACGTGGACTCTCTGCTCGCCGTGCTCAGCGCTGCTGGATGTCGGCTGGCGCAATCTCTCACGCTCCTCTCGCTACCGTTCACTGCTAACTCTCGTCTCGCGGCAAACCGCGTCACCCACCTTCGTGCGCTCGCACCGTCTCGCACCCGGTTCCCCTGGCGCGGCGTTGACGTGCTGCGCGGTCAGAACCAAACACTGATAGATAAAAGCCAACACTTTGCTTACGCGTTTTGTCGAGCGCAGCGAAGCCGCACGACGTTGTTGTTGACGCGCCACTCTTTCAACTGCGCCAGCACGCGTGCACACCAACAGCGGCGCCCTCCCGCTCTTTCCAAGCGTTGCCTGCTCCCCACAGCAAAGCAACAGCCATCATGGACGACGGGACACGCATCTCGGAGGACGTGGAGAAGTTCCTGCGCGCCGCGCGGTCGCGCGATGTGGAAGACTGCAGCCGGATGGTGAAGGCGAAGCCGGAGCTCGCGAACGCCGTCGAGGCCGGCGGCTTCGCGGCGCTGCACTTTGCCGCCTTCAACGGCGACATGGAAATGATTCGCCTGCTTCTCGAGCACAAGGCGGATACGAACATTGAGAACATGGACGGCAACACGCCGCTCGTCATGGCAGTGAAAGGCCGGCAGCTGGAGGCCATTCGCGTGCTGGTCAACGCGGGCGCAGACGTGAACAAGGAATCGGACTCGGGGAGCACGGCGGCGCACTACGCGGCCTCGATGGCGTACTTGGACTGCCTCCGCCTTCTGGTCGAGCTCGGCGCCAAGACGATCTACGCTGAGAGCGAGGCCGGTACGCTGCTGCACTGGGCGTGCCACTCGGGCGACGTCAACTGCGTTGGCGCAGTCCTTTACGAGTTGAAGGTGCCGATCGACGCCGTCGACAAGCACGGCGGCACGGCCCTGTTCACCGCGCTCTTCATGAAGAAGGCGGAGACGGTGGAGTTCCTAGTCGAGCACGGCGCGTCCGTGAACGTCGCCATCGCTGGCGACGGCAGCACACCGCTGCACATCGCCGTCGAGCACGCCGACTCGGAGTGCGTCCGCCTGCTGTGCAGCTGCGGCGCCGACCCGAAGGCGAAGAACAACGATGGCAAAACGCCGCTGGAGCTGGCTCAGGCGTCCAACAAAACCAGCGCCGCTAAGGAGCTGGAGAAGACGCAGGTGCCGGCCGAGAAGCGCGCGGACGAGGCGGCGCGCTTCAAGAACCAGGGCAACAAGGTGTTCCAGCAGGGCGAGAACATCAAGGCGGCCAAGTTTTACACCCTCGCCATCCACCTGGACCCCACCAACCACGTCTACTACAGCAACCGCGCCGCGTGCTACTTCAACCGCAACTTGTACACCGCCGCCTACTGGGATGCGCTGCGGTGTATCGCCCTCAACGCGTCGTGGGCCAAGGGCTACCTGCGCAAGGCGGCTACGGAGCTGGCGCTCAAGAAGTACAGCGACGCCCTGACGACGGCTTCGCAAGGCTTGAAGCTGGAGCCGGCAAACAAGGACCTCCAGCAGGTGAAGGACGAGGCCTTCAAGCAGCTCAAAAAGTAAGAGAGCGGCGGCGCAGATGCACGGCGGAAGCCGCGGCAGCAGTGTCCCGGCACGAATCTGCCGTGCTGGCACGCGCAAGCACGAGGTCAAGGTCGATCGCCTCGGAGAGGAAGAGCTGCGGGTGACGTTAGCGCTTCCGGCTTTTTTGTCGTCTACGGGCAGGTAGCCGTGCGCGTGCGTGCGAGCTGGAAGCAGAGGGGGAGCGAAACACGCCGGCATGTGCGGTGCCTCACGGCGCGCGAATTTGAAGTCCTTAATGAGTTTTGTTTCTTTGTAAGTGGTGGCGCGCGACGGCGTGCCGGCGGATAGTGTGAGCCATCGTGTGGGGCCGACAGTGATGGTGACGGTGTTGGAGGATGAAGTAGCGTGGAGGGCGCGGAGGCTGTTGAGGCGCCGGTGGGTGCTCCTACACTCGCCTGATTGCCGCCAAACTGGTGCGGCGCTCCTCCCCGCCATCCTCGTTTCCCTTCCTCTAGATCCCCAGCTCCTCGTCGTGCCTGTCTACGCGCGGGGGCGGACGCCTTGCACGAAAGAGAAAACGAAAAGAATGAGGAGACGCACACACGCTTAGGTTGAAAAGGGCGTCGAGCTGGAGTAGTGACAGAGCCATCTTCTGTGCTGGATCGTGACGGCGCCCACCTGCAGCACCTTTGATCTGTGAAGCCAACACCTGTTGCACTGCGAGAGTGCGGCCTGCAACGTTTCCGTGAAGTCGCTGGTGCCGGGCTTCGCAGTGTCTTTTCGCCTGGTGTCATCCGTGCTCCGTGTCCCGCGAAACGCACGAGTGTCGCCAAAGGCGGAGTAGCGAGGCGAGGCGAGGCCTCACCGAGGTGGCGTGGCCACGCTAAACGAAAGGCAAGCGAGGCGCGACGTGGCGGTGGTGTCGTTGCTGTGCCTTTTTTGTATGACGTGCATGTGCGCGTCCCTTTGCTGCTTGATGATCTGCTTCATTTTTGTTCCATTATTCTCCTTTGGTTGTCGCGTGTTCTGGTATCTCGTGTCGGTGTGGCTTTCCGCTTTTCGTTGTGCACGCGACAGGAGTATCGCCTTTCCGCATCGCACACCGACTTCGCCCCATCAGCCTCTTCACTGTCGCTGCACCGTAGCCCCCTTCAGCCGCGTCACCCCTCCCCCACTTTCCACGGCGCCAGCTATTTCATACACATATTTCACTTGTCACCTCTCCAAACACCCCCGATCCCGAAAATGTCCGCCATCGCCATTCTCACCACCTACATGGCCGCGACCGACTCGCGCGACAAGATGATCAAGGGCGCTGGCTGCTTCTTCAAGATGATGGGCGCAATTAACGGCAGCCCGGCCTTCCTGAAGACGGGCGCGGCTATGTCGGATGCGCGGTGCGTGATGCGCATGCTGTCGTGGCTGGGCAACGTGCAGAAGCTCAGTGACGCCATGGAGAAGCGCATCGTGCAGCCGCGCGACGTCATCTTCGTGCTGCGCGTCCTCTTTGACGGCATCTTCAGCCTGCTCGACAACTTCGTGTTTGCCGGTCGCTTTTTTGAGGCCAAGTCGGCGCGGCTGGCGCAGCTGTCCTACGTCTCGCGCGCCTCGCTCTTCTACGGCTACGTGGCCGCCGTCATGCTGGACATCTACGATCTCGTGCGCGACCCGAACATGCCGAAGCGCGGCGACCGCTGCCTCGTTCTCACACGGAACACGTGCGACATGGTGTCCGCCATCGGCAACGTCTGCTCGATCGACATCGGTGCGGTGAGCGCGTCGGCGCTGGGCCTGATCAGTGCCATCATCGCCACCCGCGAGCAGCTGATTGCTGCTGCTGCAAAGACGGGCGGCAACACCGTGGGCGCTGCGCCCGCCAAGCCTGCCGCCCCACAGCCGAAGAAGTAGGTTCGACCGAGCGGCAGGACGTCTACACTCGGGTGCGTCCGCGCACGTGCCCCTCTTTTCCTCCCTTGTGCTGACTTGGTTTTCGTCGGCTCCGTGCTCTCGGTGCCTTTGGCTCCCTCAGAGAATCTCGCGCGTGTGATGGTGTGTGTGCTGGCGGCGGCGCTATCTGTGCTGGTTCCGCGCCTCGCTCACGTGAGCTGTGGAGCTCTTTTTGTTTTCTTCTTCGATGGTCCGTTATACAAGCGCATCAACGACTCAGCTCAACGCGCGGCTGTGGGCGAGTGTGCGCGTGCTGGGGCGTGTGCGCCAGCGGGAGTGACAGGCCCTGCGCTGCTTCTCACTTCAGCCACGCCGCCCTCGTAAGGGGGTAGAAGAGTTCCGCCCTCGCCCTTATTGCTCTCTCACGGCGCCACCGTCTTGCGTGTTCGCCATTCCGCGCCTTTCCGCGCGCTTTCATAGGCGGCGCCCAGAGCCTCACCCCTCTGTCTCCTTCCCTTGAACGGTCAGCTGCAACAGTTTCACTGGTACGGAATCGCATCGCCGCGCACTTCACGTAGTCCTAGGAACGTGTGGGTGGTGCGTGGTCGCACGTGGACCCGTGAGGTCTGTGGCAACGTTGAGAGAGAAGAATGGCAGGGATGCGTCTGCGGCCTCGTCTGCACGATTTGGTCGACTGAGCCGACAGCGAGGTGGGTCGCGAGACAGGGCTGCGCGACGGCACACAGGCGCAGATGTCTGTGTCGGGCTGGTGCGAAATGCCTGCAAAACAACTCAAACGGAAAGCAAGAGCAATGAAATGCCGCAAAATGTGGTGTGAACTCGCTGAAGGTGCCGTGGCGTTGTGGCTGCGAAAAGGGCGAGATGGAGGCACACGTCGTTTGGCATGACTTCGCGCCCGACGATCCACGCCGCCGACGAAGAGTCTGACCGCGGTGCACGCCGCGTGTATTGACCCCCGCGCGGCAGTTGCGCTATGCCTTTTCTGTGCGCAGCGCCGGAGAGAGCGCTGACGGATGAGAGAGGCGCGCCGTATCATCGGTTTCAATGACGACGGCAAGTCTGCAGCGCGGCGCCGCCTAAAAGCGACTGATGGGCACCGGGGAAGCTCTCGGGCTTCTACCGTCTTGCTGCCCTGGTACACGTCCAGCCACTGAACTAACGCGCACGTTTTGCTACACTCACTGTCCCCATATCTGTCTTCACGTGTGCGCCGAGGAGGCGAAGCGATTCTACACAGCGCCACATACCACGGCCAGCTACTAGGTCACTTTAGCGCCCTCACACGACGCACCTGCACATCAGGTACTCTAGCTACGCTTGCCCTGCGACTGCTAAAGAGCCTCCTTTGCTGATGGCCACCCTCGACAAGCAGCTGGCGTCGAGCACGCTCAGCAAGCAGTGCAAGGTCGATTTGCGAAACCATGTGTCAGAGATCGAGACAAACTCCAAACAGCTTTCCAAGAAGCCCATCACGCTGCCAGATGCTGATCTGCCGCCTGCGGTGACCACCCTCACCGACAGTACCGTAAAGCGTTGCAAGCCGTACCCTACCCCGAGCGGGGAGTCGCAGCAGGCGCTGACGTACTCGACGCGGAAGGGCGAGAAGGACGACCTGCTTGCAAGCCGCACCACTGCGGGCCTCAACCCGAGTGGCACGTACTTCAAGGACTGCTCGCACAAGTTCGTTGTTGGGGCCCGCAGCAGTAAGGACCCCTTCCAGGCCTCTCGCTCCCGCGCCGAGCTCTCTGGCAAGGACATGGACTTCGTCTACCGCTACGCCGAGGCCGCCACCGGGACGGCGGTGGCGCGTCCTGAGCCGGCCGACGAGGCGTCGGTGGCCGCCACGGAGGCGTACAAGGAGGCGTTCCGGAAGTTCAAGGGCCGCTACCCGAACGCATCCGAGCTCCTGGAGGCCGGTCGACTCACGTTCGCTTTCGACGAGAACGGCAGTGTCGGTGTCATTCAGAAGCCGCACAGCTGCCACCCGCACAAGCACATCTCCGCCACCAAAAAGCACGTCACCGCGTGCCCCAACCAGGTGTATGGTCAGGAGGTGCCGCCTGTGCAGGCGGCGCGCAGCGAGTTCCCTGGGCCGATCCCGACGTGGTCCACTACGAAGCGAACGACGACGATGACAACCAACGGCACCTACCAGCCAGGACATCACCAGCCAACGACCCTCAAGCGCGACGCCGTGAACACCGTGGTAGGCTCCCACTAGACACTCCCATTGCTGCTCGCGCGCACGAGGCTGCGCTGACCGCCGACCGCGCGGGGCTGCTTGATGGATCTCTCAGAGCACGTGCAGGTGGGTCCAACCCGGCACCGGCGTGGCGTCGCCTCGGCGTCACCCCACTGAGCCGCCTTCACGGACGTTTCACGGCGGTCGCGTGAGGGGGGTGCGGCCGGGGCCGGAGAGAAAAACTGGAAGAGAGAGAACTCCAATGTACGATAGAGGCGTGACGCCTCCACTCAATTCTTTTTTCTTTTCCTGCGCATCTGCCATGTACCTTGTGTAAGTGCGCCTTTGCCCGTCTCTCGGGTGCGCTCGGCCAGTGCGAGTGGCCGGGGGTTTCGCATTGGTGGCGTCACTGTGCTCACGACCGCGACGCACCCACTGAGAGCTGATGAAAGGAAGGAAAGAAGCGGGACAGGGAGACGTGTCGAGAGGGCGCCCTGACCACGCGATTCCTCCTGCTTGTGCACCCAAGGCGTTGGTGGAAGTGACCCAGAGGCCGTGTCTTCCTGCAGCGCTGGCGCTTGGCGCGGAGACGAAGGCAGCCTCGCTCACGTAAAGCGGGCGTTGTCTGCGTTCCTTTTCTCTGCTGCGTGATGAGGGAGGATACTCCCGGAAAGACGTGCGTCGCAGGCGGAGGATGAGTGCTGCTTCTGCGCGGTTGACGACTTCTCAACAGCCGCTGTCAGGTGGTGCAGCTTTTGTCTAGCGCTGCAGGCTCATGGTTCCTCCTCGCTGCTGCCTCCCGGTTTCACGCTCACGACCCTCACCTGTTTGGTTTTCTCGTTGCTTTTCGGCTTCTTCTTTCCTGCGCGTTTGCGCGTGCCTTGTTGAGTGCACAGAGGCAAGGCGCCGTCGCTAGCAGTACCCTTTTTTTGGTTGCTTCTTCTCCCCCTTTTCGGTGCTCGCATTAGGACGCCGCCACACCTTCGGCGCGACTGGAACACACACACACACACACACACACACACACACATACAGACAAGCGGCATTCAGCGATGGAGCGGTCGGCCGACAATCGTATTCGCACAACCGAGTGGGAGGATGTGCAGTACCGCTACGGCAACCGCGTTGGCAAGTATGAGACGCACGAGCTCGAGATCCTCGCGCAGAAGATCGCGGACAAGAACCAGAACACGTGCCTGACCGTGTACGACCCACAGGCGGAGAAAGTCGCTGCAAAGCTGGAGCGCGGGGGCTATGAATGCGAGGAGGCAGAGGGGCAGGAGGACGCCGGGGAGGAAACCGGCGCCATCGCGGACTCGGACTCGGACGACGACGCCCTCGCTGCCATTCGTCGGCGGCGTTTGATGGAGCTGCAGCGGCAACAGGCGATGGAGCGGTTTGGCGTGCTGCGCCACATTCCCGGTGCGGACTACGTTGCTGAGGTGACGGAGACATCGGCGAGCTCCTGGGTTGTAGGGGTTCTTGTCAAGCCTGGGAGCAGCGACTGCGAGGCGCTGCTCAGCGTGCTGCGCACTGTAGCACAGCGGCGGCGCACGGTCAAGTTCGTGTCGATGATCTCGACCGAGGCCATTCCCAACTTCCCAGACCGGCACCTGCCGTGCGTGCTGCTTTACAAGGACAAGGAGCTCAAAAAGCAGCTCACGGGGCTCGCGGACTGGCAGAGTCAGAAGCAGCTCAGCGTTGCAACCGTGGAGGGCGTTCTCCATCGCTACGCAGTGCTGCCTCGCTCGAACGAGGTGGGCGAGGACGGCGCTGAGGAGAAGGAAGAGTGAGGTGCTTCTCTCCGCCGCGGTGAAGTCTGGCAACCGCGGTGCTCTTCCGTTGACTCGATACTGCGCGTGCACACACCCAGCCGCGCGCGCCACGGCGTAACCTGCTCGGCAAGTCCCTTTGTGTCCTCGCAACCGCGCGATTGTGCGCGCCGCGGGCCGCACGCAAAACTCTGCATGTGAAGACAAGCATAATAACAACCAAAGCGATAGTAGACAGCCGCTTGAGCGTTTAGAGGAATGCGCGGCGTTGTGTGTGTGTTTGTGTGTGCAGGACTGCATTCGGTCGGCTTCCTTTCTGCATCCGTTCAGCTTCTCCCGCTTGACCGCCACCACGCCGCTAGCAGCGGAGTGCACACGCTGGTCGGTAGACACACACACACACACACACACACACACTCAGGGCGCGCACGCTCAAAAGCTGCGTGCGCGCGGTGGGGCGCCGTGCGGCGTGACCCACGATTACGGGATTGGCTTCTCACCTACTTTGTCCGCCGCCCCCCCCCCCTCACTCTCCGAGCCGCTCTCTTGCCTTTTCGCGTGTATTTGCAACGGCGCTCTCATCTGCGCTTTCCGGACTCGTCGCTTACTTTGTGCGACTGGGTGTGCGGCTCATGAGGCTGTCGCCACTGCGCAGCGCATTTTGGACTTTGCCGCGGTGCTGGTGCTTTGTCGCACCTCTTCGTGCGGCATCCGCGGTCCGAGGCAGTTTTGACGAGGGAGCGCTCCTCCTTTGGGTCCCGCGATGTCCGTTGACGGGCACCTCATCGCCGACGTGCAGCGGCTGCGCCGGCTCGGTGGCAAGTCGCTCTTTCTTCTCGTGACGGGCGGCAAGGGATCAGGCAAAAGTACCGCGCTGCGGGCCTTCCGCACCGGGCTAGCCGCGGCAGCCCCTGTGCGTCACGTTAGCAGTCTCCGATCGTGTCGTCAAGACACCAGCGAGGCACCTGCCACGGATGACGTCTTCACGCTCTGGACGGTGGACTACGGCTCGGTGGCCGCCACCGGCGCCGTGCTCGATTCGTCCACGACCTGCACGAGGCCGACGTTGCACCGCCACAGCGTGTTCGTCGTGGACGACGTCGACCTGCTCTGGTCACTTTGCAGCATCAACGGTGTTCTCCAGCACCTCCAGCGACTCTTGTACGCTGCACTGACGAGCCCCTCCTGCGCGCTTGTTGCGAGTGCCCCGCGTCACGACGGTGTGCCGAGCTGGCTGACGATCGTGGCGGCACCGGTTCTGTACCCTCTGCACGAGTTGACAGAGGCGAGCATGCGACGGCTGCTACGCGCCGTTCCGGACGCGCACTTCAAGATCTGCGGCGAGCCCCTCGTGTCGGCGCAGGCGTCGTCGCCGTCGCGCCAGCTGCTGCTCATGAACACCTGCATGTCGCTCGAGGCGGCGGCGAACGGCAGTGACGCGGCGGCGCTGGCCTTGCGAGCCAAGACGGGCAGCGCGTTTCTGCATCATCAGCGCAACTCCGACAGGGAGCTGCCGTCGACATCACGGTTGTACGGTTTGTCGGAGCTGCAGCACCGCGTTGAGACGCTGGTCTCCGTCTTCGCGGCGCGTAGCAGCCCCGGTGGTGGGGGCCGGTTAATGGCGTCTCTGCCATCGTCGACGGGTCTGCTGCTCCACGGGCCGTCCGGCTGTGGAAAGTCCAGCCTGGCGCGGCACCTCGCCGCCTCCTTTCCCGCAGTTCCCTTTCTCTTCGTCGACTGCACGATGCTCTTCTCGAAGTACCTCGGCGAAAGTGAGGAGCAACTGCGCGAGGTGTATCGCCGCGCACGGGCGCGGGCGCCCGCGGTGGTTGTGCTGGAGGACCTGGACGTGATTGCGCAGTCGCGCGGGGCGATGCAGCGGAGTGGCGGTGGGGACCAGGGTGGCGGCAAAGGGCAGTTGGACGTCACGAAGCGCATGCTTGCCGGGCTGCTGTGCGAGCTGGACGGCCTTGTCGACAATACTGGCGTGCTCACCATCGGCATCACCAACGCCCCGCACGTGCTGGACGCCGCTGTGCTCCGTCAGGGCCGCCTCGAGACGATCCTGTACATTCCGCCGCTGACCGACGAGGGTGCGGCGGCAATGTGCGCTGACTTCTTCGCGCGCTTTGCAGGAGACGACGACGCGCGACGGCAGTGTGCCGAGGCGGTGGCCCAGCAAGCTGTCGGCTGCGCCGCCGCCTCACTCCAGTACGTGCTGCGGCGCATCTTCGAATCTGCCGCGGCACTGCACGGCTGGCCAACCGCTGACACCGGCGAACTGCCACTTCCCGCCTTGGCCGACGTGCAGCGGCACCTCTTCGAAAGCTGCGGGGCACTGCGCCGCGCCCCAGCCTCGACCCATTTTGAGTAGGGGCTCACTGCTCGACACACCGCCTAACGTGGCGCCAGGATCACGGAACGAACACTAAAAGAAAGAATGCTGATGAAAGAAGGTGCAGCAGGAGGCGGCGTCGAGGATGCTGACGGACGTCGGAGATGCAAGTCCGAGCGCGAGAAGATGGTGAGTTAGGGCCACGCGACTCATCAGGCAAGGCGCCTTGCACGCTGTGCTCTCCTGCGTCAAAGCCAAGGTGCTCGAGCGTGAACTGCTTTCCCGTGCACGTGCACGGAGAAGTCTTCCGCAGGCACCTTCGGTGTAGCGCGTGTGCTGTGTGACAACACTGCGGCTTGACAGTCTCCGTTCGATTCGGTCCTTCTCACCCCTCCCCCTTTGCCCCCTTTTCGTCGTCACCTCACGCGTTGACTACTCTTCGGTTCCCGCTGCAGTGCTGATTGATCGCGCTCCGCGTTGTCAGCGCTACACCCGCGCACAAAAACGCCGCGTCAAGCACGCTCGCCTGCGCACATTCACTCAAGTTCCCCAACCACCGCAACGAGTCCTCATGCGCGGGGTGGGCCGGCTCCTTTCAACCCCCATATCCTGCTTGGACGAGTCACATTTCATTCCTCTTTTTTCTGCTTCCATCTCTTCCCCTGCGGCTGTCGGAATTGGCAGTGGCCACGTGCGGGCATAGACGCTCGAGTCTCTTACTGCACTCGGCACGTCCCCCTTCGTTGTCACACTGGAGTGTCGTGGCAACGGGTAAAGCGGCTGCTGCGGACAAGCGCCGCCTCTTCCCACGCACTCTCCCTGCAACCTTCCAGGCTTGGCCCCCGCTCACGCTCGGGCTGTGCGGCACGGCGCATCACCGCACCTAGGCCGCCGGCGGAACTTGTGCACCGTCGGCACCACGCACAGGGTGCATTTCTTCTTTTGTTTTCCTCCTCGCGTCGTTGTTTTCTCTGCTCTGCGGCTGGGGTGGCATCGTCGACCCTACCTTGTCTCAACCCCCCCCTCCCCTCTTCGCCCCGGTTCGACACCGCGTCGGACCTTTTCCATTCTACTGCGGCGCGGCCAGGCGGCTTGGTGGCCGCGACGCGTGCGCGCGTGTGTGAGGCCCGTGACTCGCTGAGTTCGACTATCCGTACGTGCAGGGCGTTCCACCTTCCTCTGCCCCTCGTCGCCGGCTCGGCGCACTGCGCTTCGCCGTGTTGGTTGGCGCTTTTCGCTCTCACTGCGTTTCCTGCGTAGGCCGCGGATGGACTACCGCTCGCCCTTCGAGCTCCGTCAGCAGCTCCTCGAGGAGGCTCGCGTGGCCCAGACGACCTCCCCACGCAAAAAGCCCAAGGGCAAAACGAAGGGCGCCACTGGTGGCGGCAGCCATGCTGACAGCTGCGCCGCTCCGCCGCCGAAGCGGGACGTGCCAGGAAAGGACGGCTCCGGCTTCATGCCGTCGACGGCGCTGCCTGACGACCCCACTGCGCTGGTGCGCGAGGTGCCGGGCGCGGAGAACATCGAGGCCCTCAACGCGGCGTTGGAGCGGGAGGAGGCGGTGCAGCGCTACTTGGAAAAGGAGAAGCTCACGGTGGAGGAGTTCGCCAAGTACATCATGGCAAACGGCAGTACCGGCCAGCGTATTTCCTTCTTTGGGCACGTGCGCGAGCAGCTCGTCGACCTTCCGTCTAAGCGGATATCGAAGGTGCTAGAGACGCTACTGGACTCGATGTGGGCCCAGGACCCGGAGCTGCAGTGCCGCGCACCGGAGAGCTTGCTGACCTTTGTCGGCCTGCTGGATGCCACGACCGCGTGTGAGCTGTACGACGTGACCAAGACGATGCTGACGGTGCAGATGACAGAGATACGAGTGGCGTGGCGCGACCTGCTCCTGGGCCTCATTGACTACCTGCCGGCTGGCGTGTTGCAGAGTGACGTCATTTCGCTAGCGGTCGGCAAGTCCGAGCACGCGCAGCCGCAGGACCAGCGCGAGCTCAGCTGCCAGCTACTGGGTGCGCTGTGCCAGCACATCCCCGCCGACAAGGTTGAGGAGCTTGTGCTGCCGCGCGCGCTGGCGCTCTGCCAGGACACCAACGTCGGCGTGCGGCAGTGCATGTGCCAGCAGCTGTGCGCCATCGCGCACTCGCTCGGCGTCGAGAAGGCGAAGACGCGCGTCGCCCCGGACCTCTTCGAGCTGCTGAGTGACGAGGAGCAGGCCGTGTCGCGTGCCGCCTTCTCCTGCCTCATCGACCTCGTCGAGTTCTTCGGACCCGTCTACCGCCGCGAGAAGCTCTTCCCCATCATTAAAAACTACATCTCCAACCCACCTAGCGAGGTCGTCGGCCTGCTGGTGGGCGAGTTTGGGCGTTTCCTGGAAGCAATCAAGACGGACATCACATGTGACGAGGACGTCACGCTCTTTGCGGGCTTCTTCTGCGCGGCAGCCATGGGGCACGAGGAGGATGCGCGACGCCACTGCGCCTTCAACTTCCCAGCCGTCGCGGCGTCACTTCCCCGGTCTGTCTTCGTCACCCACCTTAGCAAAGCCCTCATGGCCCTGTCCTCCGACAGCTGCGTCGCCGCGCGGCTGAGCGCTGCGGCCGGGATGCATGAGCTGCTCCCACTTCTGCAGTCACCAGCGGCCGATCTTCTCGAGCGACCCTTCCTGCGGCTGATACGCGACCCCGACCGCACCGTTCGTGCAGCCCTCGTGCCGCACATCAACGTTCTGCTGGACTACTTCCGTAGCGGGCAGCGCGGGTCGGCGCAGGCGTCGTTCTTCTCGTCTGTGTTGAACGCGCTGCTGTCGTGGGTGTCGGAGCCCGTGGTGAACTGGCACACAATGCGGCATGTCATACGCATCATCGATCAGTACATCGCCTCCTTCGAGGAGAGGACGCTGTCGGAGCAGGTGGTGCCGCAGCTTTGGGAGTACGCCAAGATAGGGGCCACCGTGATAAAGGGGGAGTGCGCCACGCTCATTATGCACATCGCCTCCCTCATGGAGAACCCGGTGGCGAAGGCGCAGATCTTCAGCCGGCTCAACAGCGAGTTCGGCCGCGCCAACTCCTGCTACGCGCGCCAGACGTACATCGACTTCGTCTCCGCCTCCTTCCGCTACTTCTCGCTGCGGTGCGTCCGGGAGCGCATGCTGGAGTGCTGTCTCGAACTGCAGCGCGACAGTGTCACGGCGGTGCGCCTGGCATTGGCGCGCAGCCTGCCGCTGCTGTCGCAGACGCTGCGGCGCAGCAACGCGGGCGCGCTCGAGGATGAGTTCACGGCGATGGTAGGGCGTCTGAGTGAGGACCCGGACGATGAGGTGCAGCAGGTGGCGTACAAGTTTGCTGAGGCGTGTCAGCGCCGCCCGTGCGAGGCCGCCGCGGCGCTGCGTCGCTCGCCCGAGGACGAGTTGGAGGACAGCCGCCGTGAGAGGGCGGAGTTGTCGATGCTGGAGCACGCCAAGGAGACGGACAAGGCGGAGCGGCGTGCAAAACTGCGCGACCTACTCAAGAGCGAGCGCGAAAAGGACATGGTTGATCTCCCGTCCCCGGCAAAAGGTCGCAAACCGGTGCCCCCGCCGGTGCCATTGCCAGGGCCTCTCACTCGGCGGTACGGCAGCAAGAGCTCGATCTCGTCGGCCACGAACAACTTTAGCCTGCCGCGCTTGACGCAGCCAAAAGCCGCCACAGTCCGCGTCCCTAGCCGCAAGCGGCCGTAGCCTTGGTGGTGGTGGTGCACCTTTGATTTCCCACATCTGCGTGTCTCTGTCTTTGTGTGAGTCGGTGTGTGGGTGTCTACGGGTCTGTTCGGTGATGTGTGTGTGTGTGTTGGTGTGCGCTTTCACCCGCGCCCTTCTGCTGTTTCTGCTTTCTTTGGTCGACGCGGGGAGCGGCCGCGGCGGCTCGTTGGCGCTCCGCTTTTCGCTTTTTTTTTTTGTGGTCTCGTTCCCACTTCGCCGTTGGTCTGCTGCTGCTCGATGGCGCGTGGCTTTTCTTTTTCTCTCTCCGCTTTGCACTGCTGCGTGCGCTAGCTGCAGCGCTTCTTCGAGGTGTGTCTCGGCCGACCAAGAAGCGCGTACCGATAGCGACCGTGTCCACGAGAGCAGTAGCTGGTATGCAGCTGCAGCTTCCTCGTGGCCTCCGTGAACAACAGCGCGCGTGTTTCACACCCACCGACCTGCTTACCGCGTTTGTGAAGGTCACACGTATCTTCTTCGTCTCTGTTGTTTCACCTGCTGTTGGCGCTGCACGTGTGGATTTATGTATACATGACCGTAGATGAAACGGCTGCATCTGCCCTCTCGCCGACGCCGCCTTCTTTCTCACCCCCTCCGCTTTCCCATGTAACGGGGCTGCCCAGGCCCAAGTCTTTTTTGTGTGTGGCCTGTAATGGTCGTGCACTCCACCTTCCCTGTCAGCTGAGGCGGAGTGGCCTCGTCCGAATTTCTCGTGTCGTTGGCCGCGACCCGTTTCACATCGGTGGTGGCGTCTCCGCTCCGATTCCCTTTTCCGTTTCTCACGCTCCTCTTCCTCGCCGCGCTGGGGTTGTGCGAGTGAGCGCTGAGGGAGAGTGTGTCCCGGGTGCAGAAAGCCCGTAGCGTGCGTGCTCGGCGCACACGTCCGTCGGGTGTTGTGTGGCCGCCGCGGACTCGAGTCTTCTTTCAAGGGCGTGCGTGGTTGGCAGTGACCCAGAAGGTGCGCTGCGCCTATCTGATGTTGGCGCTCTCGCCTCTGCTGAGGTGCGCGGTCAGCGCCTTTGTTGTTGTGGTCTCGCCGTCCTTGTGCGTTTACATGTGAATTCTGGCACAGGCGGCGTCGGCACTCGTGCACCATCTCGTGCAGCGTTCAGGTTGTCTTTGTCTGACCCACGCAGTCGAATCAGAAGCGGGCCATGTGCGACCTCTGGCGCGGAGCAGCTCCCAGCTTGTCTTGTTTCTCGAACTCGAATTTGCGGTCACGGCGCGCCTCTCCGCCGCGCACAGGCGTAGACTCGCTCTGCGTCGACTTGAGGGTCGCCTCACTCAAGACACCACGGAAGCTCCTCATCGGTTCTTGTCCTCGGCGCCTTACCGCTGGACGTTTTGGCGATGCAGGCACCGTCTTCCGCCCGCAATGCACGCACGGGCACAGCTCCTTTCACACACACACACACTCACGGCTCTACGCGAGGCAGCCATGCTGACGACGAAGTGGACAGCCGGCTGCACGTCACCTTATTGTGTACTCGTGCAGATCTCTCTTCCTTGTAGAGTACTGGAATGCAGCCACGCTGTCTCGCTGCCGCTCCGCTGTTCTTCTTCGCTGCCGCGTGCCCGTTTCTCACTTACACGTGCGAGGCGAGAGGCTGTGCCGCAACGCGACGGACTTATCAAGGCATGGCGTCAGCGGTGTTACTCCTTGTTCACGTGCGCGTGCTCACGAGCCTGGTCAGCTGACTTCTCTCCGCTGGTGTGTGCGAGGAGATTGAGTGTGCGTGTTCGTTCCTGGTAGCGTCCTCGCTGCACGCGGCTGTGTGGGTGGGGGTGTGTTGTGTCTTCCTCATTCGGCTCTGCTCGTCGCGGAGTGCGTTGCAGCGTCACGACTGGGGCTCGCTGAGTGGTTCTTCTGTTTTGTTTTCACGTGGGAAGGAAAAGGGGGCACCCGCGCCGCAGCGCTCGTGTGGCCCCCGTGGTGCACAGCTCAATGCCGTGATGTCGTCTCAGCTTTCGTATGGCCTGGTCGATGTTTCTCATCTCATTGCAGAGGGGAGGTGGCGGGCATCACCCCCCCCTCTGCGGCTCACTTGGAACTCAGCAGCACAAGCAAAACAAAAAAGGAGGAAAATGCGAGCACCGTTGCCGCGACGAACGCACGCGCGGGAACCCGAGCCTCGTGCGCCAGCCCAAAGTGTGGGGGAAGGGGTGGCACTGACTGAGACCCTGAGTGCATTCAGGTGAGCGGCACCTCCGCCTCACCGCACTTGCGCTGTTGAGCTGCGCAGACCGCGTTGCACACCAGATACCGGTCGCCTCACATCACATTACGCGATGGTGCCGCGGGGCCCTCGCAGCTGGCTGCTTATTGAGGCAAGGACCAGCACGGGGGTCTACTGTGTCCCGGGTTGGGCCCCGTCGCCGTCCCTGAGGGGATCGGCGAGCTGGTACCAAGGAGCTCAGCTGCGGTTCTTCTCTCGCGTGTGCATTGTGAGACGGGTGCCACATGCACCACGATCGCGTCCTGTCAACCTTGTGCGGTATCCACTCTCAGGCCTCCCAGCCACCATCGACCCTGCCACCTTCTCTTCCGGATTCCCCCTCCCGCTTTCGCACCCAGCGTGACGGACACCTCTCACTCACTTCCTCGCTTGCCACTGCGCTCTAACATACACGACAGCTCCGTTACGCAGGCGCTGCGGTCACACTGGCAAGGCTGCCTCACTCGCTTTGCTGTCGCCGCGCGACTCCAGAAAGCACCGACCTCGTGCGCCTGCGCTACGACCACGGCGGGTGCGCTTCCTTTTACATTTTGTTTACTGCCTTAATTATTCTGAGTCAGACGCCTGCGCATGCGCAGCAGCGTGCTAGCGCAATCGCCCGGCCACGTCTGCCGCCGAGTTCGACGCGGCGTGTTTTCCTCTGCTTCCGTCTCGATCGGTGCGCTTGTACGGTTGATTCCTTCTTGCATTGTTGCGTGCGCTGCCAGAAGGCTCGCCGGCACACACAGTGCCTCGACCCGCCGGCGGCACCAACGTCTGCGCTACACACGCGTCTAGGCCGTAGTCTCCAGGTGGCTTCCGTGCTCGCCTGCTCGTATTCTCCTCCTCTATTGGTACAGTACTTTCCCTGGCCTCATGTCAGGCAGCGACTGGACTCCGGACAGCAGCGCCTCCGACGTGGAGGAGGACGCGTCATCGGCGCTGAACACGCACCTCGTTCAGCTTCTGGCGGAGCAGCGCACGCCACGCGTGACGTCGCGGCGCCACCCCGCCACGCACGCCAGCGACACCGCTGACCACGCCGTCCTGACGCGCTCGCCGCCAACGCGCAGCGACCGTGAGCTGCCAGTGAAACACCCGCGCATCGACGTCGCCGGCCTCGTGCGGCAAGCGCTGTCGCAGAGCAGTGCAGCGTGCCCGTCGGCAGATCTGGACGACGTGGTGGGGCGGGTAGCGGAGGCGCTGCGGCGGAGCCCTGACGCGGCTGAGGTGTCGCGCGCCGTGACGAGGGCGCTGTCGGACCCACTCAACGCCGCGCTGCGCGAGCGAGTGCTAAGCGGCCGCCTGCCGCCGTCGGAGCTGGCGGCCCTCGACGAGGTTAGCCTTCTGAACCCTGACGCTCGCGCGGCGCTCGAGAAGGCCCGCCTCGAGAGACTGAACCAGCACTCGGTCGAGTATCTCGAGAAGCTGAGCTTGACCAAGACGCACCTCTTCACCTGCCCTGCGTGCGGGTCGCAGGAGTGCTACGCCAACTTCCGCTCTACCGACTTTGTGAAGTGGCAGGGCGACGACGAGACCCCCACGCTGCTGCGCTGCTGCAAGTGCTCCTTCTCGTTTCGCCAGTAGGGGCGGCGCTGTGGAGTGAAAAGAGGATGTGTGGGGTGGTGTGGGCGTTGGTGGGTCTGGGTGAGTGTGAAGCGCGGGCAGGTGCAAGAAGAACAGCGCGAGACTGGCGGCGCGTGGCTGTACTGCGGCGCAAGTTGCCCCTCGACGGGCGTGGCTAGCGGTGGCCGCCACACTCGCTGGGCCTGCTGCCCTGCGTGTCTCGCTTCCACGCCTTCTAAGGCGACCTCAGACGGTGACCCGAGCACCCTATCCGGCATTCACAAAGCAAGGTTTCCACCGCGACGAGGCATCCAGTCGCACTTTTCTCGCACAGGTTTCACGGACCGCTGCTCCATTGGCGGGTGAACTGCGCACTTCGCGCGTGTCTTCGCGCCTCCCTTGTTCCTGGTGTAGGCGACTTGCGGCCGTCGCCTGGCAAGTGAGTGAGCACGCACGCGCGCGGCTATGCGCACATCTCATGCACGATGCACCGCGCTCCCGCCATGACTTCCCTCGGCAGACGCAATTTCCGCACCTCTCGTTCTCTGTGTCGGCGGTCGTCTACGTACGGCGCTGCAGCCCGTACATCACAGCACCTGACGTGAGGCAAGGCAGGGAGTTGCAGCTCTGCGACTCCTGTCCTCCTGCGTGCCGCGACCTTCCTCGCCGCCGCCTCTTCTTGTCCCGGGTGTTGGTGCGGCAGCAGCTGCCTCGGGGCCCCACCTCACCGGGAAAGCCTGGTGAGCCGGCGCGACTCCGCTGATCTCCGAACTCAATCCCGCTTCGCGTCACCATAGCACTTGCTCTCCCCACGCGGTGCCTCCAAAGCCTGCAATCAGCAGGCGCGCCTACTGCCGCCGCATAGAAGCAGCGCGCACGACCACGCACACAACACCATACACGCGCGCTCCCACGTACGCGCTTGCACATACACTCTCACACCATACACGCACGGGGCTACGGCGACGTGCTCTCAGACTAATGTCCGACACGACGCCTCCGCCGCTCACGTCCGAGCTGCCCGCTTTGCCTCAGCCGGCAGCATCGGGCAACGCTGCCGCAGCTCCAATGCCGGCACCGACGCCGATTCCGGCAGAGGTGTCGGCTGAGGCGAAGCCGGCGTCCCCGGCGCTGGGGGTGAAGCGGCCGCGCGCGGCGGAGCCGGTCACGCACTTCCTCAGCGCCTCCTCACTCAGCAGCTATAGCCAGGCCGCCACCGACACGGTGCCGACGCCTGCTGCACCGCCGCCGACGACGCCGCCGAGCGGAGGCGAGCCGGTGCCGCCGAAGCAGGCGCGGTTTGAGGGGGGCACGTCGACAACGCCGCGCTCGCCGTACGCGAATGTGCCGCGGAAGGTTCCCCGCAAGACCCCTATGTCGACCCCAACCTCGTCGCTGGGGACACCGCCGTTGATATCACCGAGCCTGGTGACACCGCCCACGGCCAGCGGCGCAGCAGCCAGGCAGACCCCGGCCTCCCTCGCGGCAGCTGCGGCCAAGAAGGCGACCTTGCACCAGCGCTGGGCAGGACTGATGCACAGCGTCCTGATGAAGGAGCGACAGCCGCAGGAGTCGGAGCGAGTGCTGGAGGTTTGCCGACGCGTGGTGGAGGCCATTCCGGGCGACCTCGAGCGCACCAAGGACACCTTCCAGACGCTGCTGTTCGGCATCAAGGATGCAAAGAACGGAGAGCTGCGCAGGCAGGTGGTGGAGGGCGAGGTGCCGGTGGAGCGTTTTGTCACCATGGATGACCGCGAGCTCGCAAACCCGGAACTGCGAAAGCAGATTGAGGAGCGCATGGAGGAGCGCTCGAAGGACACCAACCTCAGCGAGATTAAGAAGGCAATGCGCACGAGTAACTCGACACTGTTCAAGTGCCACGTGTGTGGGGCACGCGACTCGTCGTGGGAGCAGCGGCAGACGCGCTCCGGCGATGAACCGATGACGGTGATCATTACCTGCAACAAGTGCAACACACAGTGGCGCAAGTACTAGTGGCCACGCGCCGCCGTACACCTTCAGCAAAGCAAGTCTCAGCGGCAGTCTGGGGGTGTTGGAAGAGCTTGCAGCAGCACTGCAGTGTACAAGTGACCTGGTGTCGCTCTCCATCACCTGCTTCGGGCAGTGCTGCTGCAGTGCTGACGGCAATTGCGCCTACTCCCGCGCCGGACTCGCCACCAGTACGGTCTGGCAGCTCCACGCGGGGCTCTCCTGTTTGGCACTTCTCGGCTCACCTCGCCACTCCCTGGGCTGGTGAAGGGGAGGGCGAGCGTGGCGGTTGTAAAAGAAGGACAAAGTGATCGAGGGCCACGAGTGCACGACACGGAGAGGCGCCTGGCTGACCGCCAGCCGGCCCTTACCCGCCTCCCCCCTCTCCCCGCTTTACGAGGCGTCTCTGTACACACAGCTTGCAGGGGTGGTGCGCTGATGCACAAGAGCCCGCAGGGTGGCGGTTTTGTCGGTGCTTGACGGGACGCTTCTGCAGCGGCTTTCTCAGGAGGAGTGAGCGGCCAAAGTGCACAGACCAGCTCGCACGTGCCCCTCCGGGTCACCGTCTCAGCGAGTGTCTCGCTCGCATGCTTCAGACTGTGCTACACCCAGCGACGCGCTGTATCTTCTCGATCGCTGACTCCCCGGCTGCATCTCTTGAAAGATCCTGGACACGTAACCCGCTAGCTGACGCACACGGTTGCGTGGACGCGCGAATACACACCGCACCCCAGCATCTTCAGTCTTGCCTATTCCATATACGTCTATACACCGAACGGCAGCGGCACCCCAGCGTCGCGGCTCCGCCTCGATACAGCGGACTTCACAATCTCAAGAGCTGCCCCTCCTCGCTCTCCCCAGTCCTCCCTCCCTCCCCGCGCAGACGCCCACGATAATTGGCCAGCTCCCCTCTTTGTTGCGTATTCCACTCCGCCCTCCTCCAAGTGGCCCTGCAAACTTTGCACAGCTCCTCAACACGGCCTGGCCCTTTCTTAGCCACGCTCTTTGCGATTGCGCACACTCGCCACCCGTATTCGAGCGACGCCACCGTAAGTCGCGTCTTTCCCTAATCAGCTGGCACCACCGGGTTCTGCTCTAGTGCTGCCCACGTGCGCCGACCGCGTCGCGACTGCCGCCGCGGCGATGAAGGTCACCATCAAGTGGTTCCTGACGGGCAAGACGTCTGTGCTGGAAGACAGCGATGCCATCCTGTCACCGAACACCACAATTGCGGAGGTGAAGGGACTGATTCAGATTCGCTTTGGCTTCTCCTCGAAGGATGTGCTGCTGCTGCGAGATCACCTCCTCGAGAACAGCGTGACGCTGCGCAGCGTCGGGGTGCTGGGTGAGGCGACGGACCCGGTGTTGACGGCGCACGTCGTGAAGGAGTCGGAGCTGGAGGGCAGCAATCTGGCCGACGACGACACCTCGAAAGACGACGACCTGCAGGAGTTCTCGCACGCCGACTTCATCCTCGCGATGAAGATGCTTGGCAAAGAGGTGGCGGTGCCCGACGACCGCCTCGTCGCCATGCGTCTGAACGCGCCACGGCAGCGGCCGGCGTTCCTCAACGCGCGTCGCGGGAGCGAGAATGCGCCTAGCGGGCCGGACGGGGCCCCGCCGCCGCCGCCAGGTATGCCGGGGTTCGGCAGGGCGAACATCCCGACGTACGACCCGAGGAAGACGGAGATCTACCAGATCTTCAGGGAGGTGCGGTATGGGCCCCGCAAGGAGGGCGTTGACAGCGAGTACGCCGTGCAGTACCCCGGCATCGACGAGCCGTTTCCCTTCTGGGACATGCGCACGCCGGACCCCTTCTCCCACACGGAAGGGCTGTGCTCACCGGGCGAGGTGTGCCTCGAGCTCTTCTACTTTGGCGAGTTCGAAGCGGTCAAGGACCAGACCACATTCTTGCTACTGGTGCGGCAGTCGCTGCAGTCCAAGGCGGGTGTGCGCCTGCGTACCCCCTTACCGCTCCGCGAGGCGGGCTGCATGTACCCTCTCATCGCCGTGCCCGTCGTGCTGCACGAGATGGACGCGACGGAGCTTGGCGACGTCTTCTTCGAGGACTTTGGCCAGACGCAGGGCGACCGGCCGACCATGGGCAAGGACGACGGCGTCAGCGTTGCCGGCCGTGGCGGGGGCGGCTGCGCGCCGCAGTAGCGCCTGCCGTTTTGCCACCTGTTTGCATTTTCTGGCGCGCAGCGAGACGATGCCGCTTGCGTTGCCAAGCCACACACGCACTTGCCTGCGATCGCCCGCCTCCCTTCTGTCTGAGCGGGACGTCGTGGGCCGATCGCAGCGCTTGTGCTCGCGAGCGCCAACGACAGCGAAGGTTCCTGCTTCTTCTCCAGGCGCCTGTGTCTCGGTTGAGCTTGTCCCCGCCCCTCCCCCCCCCCGTTTGTGGATGCTCAACGCTGCGGCGCCTTGCCGCCGATGTATGATTGACCTTCTCCAACGATTTCGCTGCTTTCGTTTTTTTCTTGTCGGCGATGGTGGCACAGTTGTGTGTGTGTGTGCGCCCGCTGCGGACACTTATGTGCGCAGAGACGCCGGGGGTGCTTTTGATGTCTGCCCCCGTTCCCCTTCTCGCCGGCTGCAGCACTCGACGCCTTCGAGGCGAGTACGCCGATGCGCCACGACGGGGAATGCTCATTTTTTTGTTTTTATCGTGTGTGTGTGTGTGTGCGCGTCTGTGTGTGTGTGGGTGTGCTTGTGTGCGACTGCCGCCAGCGCAGCGGAGATCTTACGAACGCTTCGGCTTTGCGCTTACTTGTAAATCAGCTAGTGCCTTCCCCTTCACCGACTCCCCCCTCCCCTCCTTTCCGCTCTGTCATCTCCTCGCCACCTCTGCTGCTGCCCCAGCTGCACGTGCGCAGGTCGGTGTTGAAGGCACATCAAAACAGAGAGAAGGCAAAGACACAGTGTCGGTTGCTGTTGCGCGAGTCGACGTACGACGCGAACCGCGCTGCCACAGTCCTCTCTCCCTCCCCCACTCACACTTCCTCTATTCTGGCAGACCCCGGCGCGACTCCTCTCACCCCCCCCGCGAGGGCCGGGCGTCCCACTTTGCCTTTTTGTTTTGTGACGGCGCGTGTGGTTTGCAGTATTCGCTGGCGTCTGTTGGCCGGCACGAGCCGCAATTGTGGCCATGACGGGCGGCCTCTGCTGTGACAGCGGCCGCGTGAGTTGAAAGAGTCCGTTCGCGGCACTGGAACCAGACCCCCCCCAACTATCTGTCCGTTCTTCTCGCAGCGCTGGACAGCGTGTCGGGCTGCTCGTTCGTTCTTACCTGACTGCGTGTTTGTGTGTGCGTGTGCGTGCAAAGCCGAGGGCAGGAGACTCCCGCAGACGGCCGCTCCGGGTAAAGACGCGTGCATCGACTTTGCGAATCGCCCCTTGCGCTCCTTCTCTTTTCTTTCCTTCGCCGTCCGTTGCTCTTCGACTCGCTCTCTTCCGTCGAAGCGGCGCGCCCTCGGCGTCCACTGAACCGTCACACACACCCGCGGAGTTGCAAGCGAACACAACGAAAAAGACGTGCCGATTCAGGGGCAAGTCGCTGTGCGTGACCGCCCTCGTCGCGAAACGGGTCTCTCTTGCTGCAGCGGCGGGAGACGTCGTTTCGCAGGGGTGGGTGGGGTGCGTGCGAACACAAGTGACGGGCTGATGTGATGAAGTGACGCGCGTTAGTGCCGCCTCTCAACGCACACCGGCACGACACGCGACGGACGATCCAGTGCGAGTATGAGCCATTCGGTTCCGGTCCTCTTTTTCATCGTCCTACTCGTGCATATACGCAATGTACACATACACACATACACACACACACACACACGATCCTGTCACGTGTTGCTTTTGTCTGAAGTACGCAACGCAGCGGACGGGTCGAGTCACCCGTACGACACAGTGCAGCCCCCGTCCGCGCAACCCACTCAACGTCGGACGACGGCAGCCACGCGTGTACTGCCGGGCCCCGACGGCTCTCGCCTTTCCCTCCTCAGCGAGACTGAGCCCAGGCGAGGCGCCTCTGCCATTGTGCCCTGCTCATGGAGGCGGTTTCGGACGAGCTCCTGCGCGAGCCCATCCGCGCCCACTTCAAGCGGGAGCGCTCGCGGTCGTACTCAGCCGACGGCAGCGGCCCCAACTCACCGGAGGTGCGTCGGCCGGGCTCAGCGTCGGGCTTTCACGGCGGTGGCGTCACCAGCAGCGGCACTGAGGACGCTGGCCGGCATATCTCGCGGTCTGCCCTCTTCGAGCTCACTCCGCTTGGCGATTGCGGCGATGCGGCGGCGCCGTCGACACGCTTCGGAGTGGAGGGGTTGCGCATCGGGCGTGACCCCGGCTGCTCCGATCTGGTGCTGCCGCTCAACGCGGTGTCCCGCCTGCACTGCGTGCTGTCCGTCCTGGGCGACGAAGTGTTCGTGCACGACAACAGCTTCAACGGCACCTTCATCAACGGCCGCCGCGTTGGCAAGGGTCGCTGCGCCCTGCTGCAGCCGCGCGACACACTGTGCTTCCTCAACCCCACACTCGAGGAGGCGCCTCGCTGCGCTTTCGAGTTTGCGCCGCTGCCAGGCCTCACCTCATCGGGCTTTCGGATGGTCGAGGGCCTGCAGCGGTACGACCTGGGGCCGGTGCTGGGGCAGGGGAGCTTCGCGGCGGTGCGTCTCGGCATCAACCGCGAGACCGGCGCCGCGGTGGCGATCAAGCTGATGGAGCGCCGCCGCCTCAGCTGCGAGGATGCGGCCGCGTCGCTGCGCCGCGAAATCGAGATGATGCGCAGCATGGACCACCCGCATGTGGTGCGCGTCCTCGATGCCTTTGAGGGGGCCGACTGCGTGGCGCTTGTCATGGAGTACGTGCGTGGCGGCGACCTGTTCGACTACGTGGTCGGCCGCGGCCGCAACCCGTTCACCGAGACGGAGGCGAGGCACCTCTTTGTGCAACTGCTCGAGGCCACCTTGTACATACACGGCCGCAGCATCATCCATTGCGACTTGAAGCCGGAGAACGTCCTGGTGGACGTGCCGGCCGTTGCGGCAGCTGAAGCCGCACCGGCTGGTGCGTCGGCGAGCGATGCGGCGCGGGCGGCGGCTGCGTCGCTGCGAACAGACAGTGACGGGGTGCTCTCTGTCGTGGACAACCACCAGGTGGAGGCAAAGTCCATCAGT
Source organism: Zelonia costaricensis (assembly GCA_030849075.1). Taxonomy (NCBI): domain Eukaryota; phylum Euglenozoa; class Kinetoplastea; order Trypanosomatida; family Trypanosomatidae; genus Zelonia; species Zelonia costaricensis. The sequence goes on from JASAOO010003544.1 coordinate 50,311, forward strand.
CCCTTCGACGTGAGATTGAAGCTGACGGACTTTGGCATCGCCAAGTACGACCTCGGTGGCCGCCCCGACACCGGCGACCCGGAGGGTGTCGCAGCCGCCACCCCAGTGTACGCGGCACCGGAGCTGGCTGGCACGCTGGCGGAGGGGGCCACCCCGCGGACAATCACGGCGGCCGTTGACGTGTGGTCGCTGGGGGTGCTGCTGTACATTCTGTGCTCCGGCACAGTGCCCAAGCACCCGTGCCGCGGCACCGCTGTCGTGCTCAACCGGTCCATGGCGCTGCTGTCGTCCCCGTGCCGCGACCTGATTGCCGGCATGATGGCGCCGGATCCGACGCAGCGCCCGACGCTGGCGGAAATCTGCCATCACCGCTGGCTCGACAGCGTCGCCATCTGCGGCGCGACGGACGCATGTGAGGGCGGGGAGGATGGCGACAACCTCTCTGTGACGGCCAAGCTGTCGCCACGCACCCTGCTCGCGTCCAGGTCGTCTGAGCCCCGGCCGGCTGCACAGCGGCACCGCGGCCGCGCGGCGAGGGAGGTGCGGGAATCGGCGCCGCATCTCTCGCCGCTGCTGTGATCCGCCGTTGTGACTCTGTCAGCAGGGGAGGGTTCTCTGCGCTACGAGTCGTGCAGCGCCGCTTGTGGCCACCGCACGCACGCGCTGCGACTCCCACGACGCGACAGCGCACACCTGAATCCTTCCTTGCCCATCTGCGGCTAAAACGCGTGCGGGAGAGTCGAGTGGACTCTGTGTGTCTTGGGTGCACTCACTGGAAGCGGCCTGCACGGCCGTGCCGTCACACGCCTAGGAGTTTGTGTGCTGCACTGCGTTGCACACGGCGGTGGTGAGGCGGCAGCCGCGGATGACTGTGGTGTACGGCCCTCACTTCCCTCACTGCGTGCCACGACGTGCCATCGGACGGTGCCCGCGCGCACTATCGCTGTCCTTCTCCCCGACCCACTTCTCTCGTGCATCCCCCCCTCCCCCCGCCCCGTTTCCCTTCACTTTTCCTCCTCCAGCGCATCCGTACAAACTCACATCGCGCTCGGCACGTACACCGCGCCCCTGCACTGACTGCACAGAAGCGCACCGAGCTCTGACCACTCACCTGTCTTTTGTGCCCGTGTGCGATGAGCTCCAGTGCGGACGTCGTGTTTGCGGGGGAGGCGGCCCCGCAGCACGTGGCAGCGGCGGCGCACTCGCACACCTCCTCGACGGGGGAGGCGGAAGAGGGCACCGCGTACCAGGAGACGGCGCGCTTCTGCACGTGGCGCAAGCACGCCCGAAACTTGTACCAGCAGCTGTTCCACATCGATCTCGTGTGGGAGAGCCCGGTGGCGCAGTTGATGCCGTACGTCACGAGCAAAGGCGGGCTGACGACCCACACCGTGCTCAGCGGTGCCCGCACGGGAGGCCAGGAACAGAGCTACCTGCAGCTGCTCGCTGTCACTGTGCCGCAAGACACGCAATCGCTCGACGACTCCGACGCGGCCTTCAGCGAGGCGACAGGAGAAGTCGGCGGCTACGGCATGGCGCCCCATGCCTGCGGTCTCAAGGTCGAGCGGCGCATTCTGCACGACGGCGACGTGCTGGCCGCCCGCTACATGCCAGCCAACCCGCTGCTGCTCTCCTCCTCCTCGAGCAACGGGAACCTCTACGTGTTCGACTGGTCGCGCGTGCCGCTGGGCCGCTTTCCAAACGACCCGCCGCGGCCCCGTGCACCGCTGCCGCCGAACGAGCTGAGCAGCGAGGCGACAGAGGAGGAGCGGGCGCAGTACCAGAAGCGCATGCGCGCCCTTAACGTGGTGGCGGCGGAGCAGGACAGGTGGGACCGGCGCACCGGCGATGGCCAGCACGTGCTGACCCTCGCGGGGGGAAGCGGCGCCTCGGACAATGTCGACTGGAGCACGAGCCTCGACGGCGATGTCGCGTCCGGCTCCTTGGGCCGCGTGTGCGTGTGGCGGGTGGCGAACATGTCCAAGGACGACAGCCGCCTCGTGCAGCCGTTCCGCGTCTTCGAGGTGGACGACGAGGAGACGCGCGTGACGCACGTCAACTTCTCGTGGACGTCTCCGGAGTCGCTGCTGGCTGCCACGACGTCCGGCGCGGTGCGCGTCCACGACATGCGTGCAGCGCGCGGCGAGGAGGTCTTCTCCATTGGCAACCCCGCCACCTCTCTTGCGCTGTCGCCGCTGGACGGCAATGCGCTGCTGATCGGCGACGCGACCGGCAACGTACTTTTCTTCGACCTGCGCAAGAGCAGCGCGGCGGTGCAGGTGGAGCGGCTGCACGCTGGTGAGGTGACGACGGTGGAGTGGTGCCCGCACTCGCGGCGTCTCTTCACTTCCGGTGGCCACGACGGCGTGGTGTGCGTCTACAACCAGACCAGGGGCAAGACGCTCTTCAAGCACTGGGGCCACACGGACGTGATTATGGACCTCGGCTGGAACTGGCAGGACGACGGCGCCGGCCAGCTCGTGTCCACGGACAGCAACGCGATCATGCTGTGGCGCCCACGCGACTTCTTCCTCTGCGCATAGTCGCCCTGAGCTGAAAGCCGACCAATCAACAGAAGGTGGGCCATGGAGCAGCACAAGAATGATTCCGTGCTTACTGCGTAAAGGCACGCTGATGGCATAGAGACGGCGGTGCGGCGAAGCGGGGGGGGGCGGGGGAGGGTGATGTGGTCGTTCGCCACAGATGGCGTACGTGGCACGAAGAAGCTAGGTGGCCGAGAGCACGTCGCAGTCGCACCTCCCACTGCGCACACACTGGACTCAGAGCGGCCCCGTGCGGAGGGCGCCTCTGACGTGCGGACGTGAGCCGCCTTCGTTGGCGGCCCATTCCACCGCGACCCTCCCTGCACGTGAGCGGACGCGCGCCGGGAGTGGCGGGAGTGGCGGGGGGACGGCGGCGGCAGGAGGATAGTGGCTTCGAGGGCGCGGCACCTTCCATAGATGCATACAACTGCAAAGTAGCCAGAAGTGGAACGAACAGGAGCGTACGCTATCGTCCGGATGAGAGCGGCAGCCCGGCGGCTGTGCGCGGTGACTGCCTGGACACGGTGGAACACTGAGCAGCCGGCTATTTGAGTTAGAGGGCGGGGGGGGGGGCTCACGTGTTCTCGCCGGAAAGGTGCCTGCTACGCCTTCTCCTCCAGCCCCTTTCCCCAAGGCGCCAGATCGGCCAGCACGCGGGGGGGCTTTCCTTGCCCGAGCCGTTGCCGTCGCGTCCGCCGCGTCACCTGCACAGCTCCCGGCCCTTTGCCTTTTCTCCTCTTCCACCGCTTCGATGATTCCCTTCGCGTCCTCCTTCTCTCTCTGTCTTTGTCTGTCTCACGTACCCGTGCTGAACTTCGGCAACGCGTGCGCATCCTTCATTCCTCCAATCGGGGCACCAGCAGATCACCTGCCGACTTCCTTAACCCCCCCCTCCCCCACTTCCGCCGTACGCGCTCTTCTGCCAGGTGGGAAACCGCAGCGAGCCGTGAACACAACACAAAAAATGTCGGAAGCGGACGTGCACGCGACGTGGTCGGAGCTGCCGCTCGACACGCGCTTGCTGGAGGCACTGAAGGACCTGTCGTGGAAGAGGCCGACGGCGGTGCAAAGCGCGTGCGTGCCGCTGGCCCTCAAGGGAAAGGACATCTCCATCCAGTCCCGCACGGGCTCAGGCAAGACCGGCGCCTTCGTTATTCCGGCCGTGCAGCGCATCATCACGGAGCGGGAGCAGCGCGGCGGCCGCGCCCTGCCCAACCCGTGCGTGCTGATCCTTGTGCCCTCTGTCGAGCTGTGCGAGCAGACCGCGGAGGCGGCGCAGGCGATTAGCAAGTACGTGCAGCCGCGCCTCGTCATCGACAACCTCACTTCCGGCGGCGGTGTCACGGCGGGCCGCGTCCAGTCTGCCCACATCGTCATCTCGACAGCGGCGCTACTGGCGAAGGCCTGCAACCAGGGCACCATCACCGCCGAATCGCTGCAGCACGTTCGCTTCTTCGTGCTCGATGAGGCGGACGTGGTTGCCTCAGTGGCGGAGCGCTCGCTGCGCACCGTGCAGTCCCTGTTGCCGCCAAACATGCAGGTCCTTCTCGCCTCTGCGACGCTCACGAAGGGCGTGGCCGCGGTGAAGGGGCAGCTGCTGCGCCACCCCGTCAACGTCGTCCTCACCTCCGAAGACGTCGACGAGGCCCTCAGCGGCGCGGGCACGGGCGAGGCGGAGGCGCCGCGCGGCCCGGTTGTGGAGTCGCGCGTGACGGTGCGGGACCCGCTCAGGACGACGCTGCATCAGCACTACCTCGTCGCGACCGACGAATGCCATAGCCACACACTGCTGTTCGGCCTGTATCGCATGGCCCTCATGCAGGGCAAGACGCTCATCTTCGTGAACGACGACGAGCAGACGTACCGCCTGCAGAACTTCCTCGAGCAGCTCGGCGTCGCCACCCTCGCCTACGACGCGAACCTCCCCATCAACGTCCGCCTCGACACGCTGCGCCGCTTTCAGAGCGGCGCTGTCTCAACGCTGGTGTGCACCGACGGCACCCTCGAGAGTGCGATGCAGCTGCAGATGTCATTGGAGGAGACGCAGGCGGCGGAGAAGGGGTCAGCCGCTAAGGCGGATGCCAGCGCTGCCCCATCACGCCGGCGTGGCCGCTCCTCGTCTGCGTCGAGCCGCGGTAACGACGAGGCACCATCGGCCCTGCACCGCGGCATCGACTTCGCGCACGTGCGCAACGTCGTCCTCTTCGACGGCGTCGAGGCGACGGACCCGATCGCGCTGTCGCGATACACCCACCGCATCGGCCGCGCTGGCCGCGCCGGGGAAGAGGGCATCTCGATTGCGATCTTCACCGTGCCTCAGGCCCGCAAGTACCTGCACCCACTGCGCCAGTACTGCACCGAGCGCGGCGAAGCCATTCAGCCGTTCCGGCAGATGCAGCGCGCGGAGGTGGCAAAGCTGCAGTACCGCGTTGACAGCGTGCTGGGCAACATCACCCGCACCTCCACGCGCAAGATGCGCGTCGCCTCTGTCGCGGCCGAGCTGAGCCGCAGCTCCTACCTGGCGAACCACCTCTCGCAGAAGGACACGGACGCGTTGCAGCGTGTGATGCGGCGGTCGTCGAAGCGCGTGAAGGTGGAGCGCAACATCCTTGACGTGCCCGAGTACATGCGCCTCTCCACAGCCGACGACGTTGGTGCGTACCGCAAGCGTGTCCGCGCCAACCAGACGCAGTCGAGCCGTCTGCGCAACGCGGCGCGCAAGACGTCGGCAGATCCCCTCAAGAACATCGTCGCGAAGCTGCGCTCGTCGAAGCGCAAGACGTAGTGCGGCGGTGTCGGCATCGCGCATCGCTCCCGTGAGTTGTTTTTTTTTGTGTTTTTGGCTAAGGAGCACACACAGACACATGCACACACACACACACAAACACGGGTGTTCGAGGGGTGGACATGCGCCGTCACGGCTCCATGCGCGGCGTCGTCTCTGCACAACGGTCTTGCCACACTGTGCAGTCGTGTGTCCGTGTCCGTGTGTCTGTGCGCGTCTGTTCGATTAAGCCACGCCTTGCGTGCTAACTCAAATGTGTTGTCAAGGCTCAATCTCGCCGCCACCGTGCACCTCCCTGTGTTCCGGGGGAGGGGGGGGAGGGAAGGGTGGCTCTGGGGCACGCGAAGTGGCAGCTGCGTGCCAGGTGGTGCGCAACCGACGCCACCAGCTGAGCACATCTGCCCTCCTCCCCACCCCCGTTGAAGGAGAGGGCAAGGTGCCCGCCGGGAGGTGGGGCCACATACGCAGGCTGAGCTCTTCGTGTGCGCGTACCAACGGAAGGGACGGCACAGTTCACACGCAAGGGTGGTGCAAGATCCCGTGTCACACAGACACACTGGCTTGTGTGTACGTGCGTGTAACGCACAGGCTGGGCGACCTGCCTTCGCTGCTCCCGTGTCCCCCATTGCGCAGGCCCACCGCTGGTCCCTCCTTCAACTCCGCTCGACTTGACGCCTTCGCCTCTCTGTGGCATATTGGCTGCACTCGCCCGCTTTTGTGGGGTTTGCGCTGCACTGCGCACGCACGTGCAGTGTGAGAGAGAGGGGCAGCACGCATCCCTCTTCGTACTTTCCCTCCCACCTCATCGGTGCCGGTGCGCCTTGAACGGGCGTGTACGTGCTACCGTCTTTGCACCTCACAGCGGCTGTGAGAGGGCGACTGCACCTGTGCACGTGTTCGCGACAGAGGGGGGACAGCACAGCTCGCGCCGTCGGATAACAGCGCCACGGCGTGAGCTGCTCTAGGCGAAGGGCACCGACAAGGATCCCCTCACACGCGCCACCCTCGCGATATCGGCCTCTTCCCGCCCTGTCAGCGTCTGCTTCCATTGTGCAGTGCTTCACCCGCGTCTTCGATTCTTTGTCGGGGCGTCGTGCGCTTCAACTCGACTTCCCCCCCTTTTTCGTTGCTTCAGCGTGGCGCGAGCCCATAGACACACGGCGCGCACGTTGGACGGCACCCCCATCCCCAAGATCCACAAACACACGCACACACTCAGCCAGCCCGGTGCTGTGCACGCGCCCGTCATCGCCATGACGACCGACGCGTCGCCGGTCAACCACTATCTGCTCTTCAGCCGGGCGGACGAGTTCGGCACGGACGACAAGATCGACTATGCCCTGCGCCATTTCCGCATCTACGGCTCCACGGGCAATGGCGCGGCCCACGTGCCCACCTCGCTGAGCACGGAGCTCGACCGGCGCATGCTGGTTCGCACGTTGGAGGAGCTGAAACGCGGCGTGGCCTTCGGCGATCGTGCCCTTCCCGTCACCCCAAGCACCGGAACTACCTTCAACACAAACGTCAGTGCCTTCTCGTCGCCTGAGTACTGCACCTCGCCGCAGTTCGACGGCGGCAACGACGGCGACGCGTCGAGCGTCTTCTTCGACGGCGCCAACGACCTCGACGCGAAGCCGTGGGACACGGCGGGGAGCAGCCAGGCCAATTACTGGAGCTGGCCGATGGAGGCGCTCTACCAGGCGTACCACCTCTGGATCGCCATCGACTACGGCCGCGACGTCTTCAGCATCACCCGCAACGGCGTCTTGCTGGCCGACCGCATCCCCACCGTCATCTCATCGCTGCTGCAGGTGGTCGAGTCAACGCTGCACGCCCGCGAGCAGGATGTGCTGCAGCTGCGCAGCTTCGTCGAGGCGGCCATCATGGACGAGCAGACCCGCGCTCGCGTGCTGCAGCAGGTCTGGAACCCCAGCGTGTCGGTGAGCGTGGTGCTGCTCAACGTCCCACCAGAGGCGGTGCGGGCCGTGCCGTTCACGCGGCCGGCTCCCCCAGAGGAGGAGCCACCGCGCGGCGACGCCCAGCGACAGCGCGCGCGCCAGCACCCCGCCATCGTCATGTACCCGCCAGAGCACCGCCGGTTCTCCGCCCTCGAGACGGACGGGAGCGAGCTGTCGCGGTGCTCGGTCGTGACGCTGCTGTCGCACTGCGATGCTCGCGCGCTGCTCAGCGATGGCGGCTACATGGACCGCCTGCGCGACTTGCTCACCAGCTACGAGAGCGTCTACCGGGAGCACAGCGCACTGCAGGTGTGGCCACAGTCGTCACTGAGTGCCTCTCTGGAGTACCTCATCCGCGCCATGCCCGAGAGCTCGCCGGAGTGCAACACGCTTGTCTTCATCAGCAACGTCGGCACGATGAAGTCGTCGGACACGCTCACGTTTCTGGAGAGCACCGTGCGGCGCAAGAACCTCATCGTCTCGATCGTCGCCCTGAACCGCATCCTCATGTTCGACTCGCCGGAGCTGAGCCCGCTCGCCCGCTTCCTCTCCTCCGTCGGCGGCTTCGCCGTGCACATCGACTACTGGCTCGCGCTCGCAGCCCACCGGCTGAACAACGAGTGGTGCCGCAAGTTCGAGGGCGCGCGCTGCCTGGCGCAGCAGATCTTTGTGCACCTCATCAACCGCTTCCCCGTCGCCATACCAGGCGCGACCCGCCGCGACCTGCTCGCCAACACGATGAGCGAACCTGTCGTGCTCTACGACGGCGACCACGACCTGCCCGACTTCGTGATTGGGGCCTCGATGAAGGAGGTGCTGCGCGCGACGGCCGCGCTGCGGTTCAACCAGGGCTGGAGCGTCCTGATCGACTACCGCGACGAGGCGTCAACCTCCCACATGGCGGCGCGCTACGACCACGACTTCCACCGCGGCACCATCACGCTGCACTACGAGATGAACATCAACCGCCCAGCGGTGTACCGCCGCCTCCTCGTCTCGGGCACCAAGGCGCTCGTCGACCACTTCTGCAAGACGCGCTGGGCAGACGAAGCGACGAGCGTCGTTGGCGAGGCGAACGGGCACTGGCTCGCCTACCTCTCGCTGCTGCGGCGGCAGGTGGAGCTGTGGATGAAGGCGGAGCAGGCGCTGATGCACCTCGTCACCGCCGGACCCCGGCAGACGCCGATGAGCGCGATTCCAGACCTCGCTCGGCTCTCGGCCGGGTCAGGGGTGCTGGCGGAGTGGTTCAACACAGCGGCCGTTGCCAGCGTCGGCGTCTTTTTCCGCTCTGAGCAGCTCTCCCCGCTGCACCTCGTCCAGTACACGCGCGATGCGGCCGGCACAGAGCCGCTCACGGAGGCCGCCGCGCGGGCGTGCGTGTGCGCCGCCATGGCACGCCGCCACCGCATCGTCGGCCGCGAGGAGGACCTCACCTTTCTGCACACCGAGTCTGTGCAGCCCAGTAGAGCGGCGTGCGGTGGCATGGCCAGCACCGCGCACCACGTCTTTGCGCTCGTGCAGTTCTTCCCACAGTACGAGACGAGGTCGGTGCGCGACTTCGGCCTCGCCGGCGCCTTCGAGTGCCGCGTGAGCTGCGTGTTGTGCGACCGCCCCACGCAGGACAGCCTCGTGCGGGGGGTGCTGGCGGATGTCGAGGAGGCGGTGCGGGAGCGCAACCGCGGCACGCCGCGCAGGGAGCGGCACCTCGTGGTGCGTGCCGCCCAAGACCCGGAGAACGAGCAGGCGCTGCAGCTCGTCAAGGCGAGTCTGGGCACGCGGCGGCTGCGGCTCCTGTCGAACTACACGGAGGGCTCGCAAAAGGACACGGCAGAGGGCAGCGGCAGCGGCAGCGTGGCGGTGGCGGCGCCCGCTGGCCTTGGCAGGTCGGGCACGCCTCCCGTCGTGCCGCCCTCGTCGTCGCGCGAGAGGACCGCAACGCCGATGGGACCGGAGCCGTGCTACTGCTACCCGATGCTCTCGTTCCCGTGGTCGCTGCTGAACGCGCTGTGCTTCCGCTGGGTGCTGGGCTGCGGCGACGCCTACCCGTACCTGACGGAGGAGATTCTCAGCCACATGGTGTCGCGCCGCCTGCACGCCGGATTCGAGCTCATTGTGTACTACGCCTCGTCGCTGAAGGCGGTCCTCGTCAAGCGCATTGGCGACCACGAAACCTGCTCGGACGTGTGCATCTTCGACGTGCTCGAGTCACTGCCGTCCAGCGCACCGGAGCCAGCCTCGCAGGTTTCGATCCGCCGCCTTGTGACACCCTTCAAGCGCGCCCGGTCGTCGCTGTGGACGTACACGCACGACATTCAGGAAGATCTGCACATCGCCACGGCCCTCTTCACGTGCCGCACCATCACGACACCAGCGAGTGGCGAGCGCCGCTTGCTGCCGCGGCAGATGCGGGAGCGCGGCTTCAGCCCGTTTGTGCCACGCGTCGAGTCGCTACTCTTCGCCCTGCGCGCCACCTACACGGAGTACCTCGAGCTGCGCTCCCCACCGTCCCTCGGCGTGGACGGCTGCGTGCGGCTGCGCGACCGCCTGCTCAACATCGTTAGCAGCGTCGGGGACCGCAGTGCTGTGGTCAAGGCCCGCGTGCTGCAGCCGGACTACGTGCAGCGGCTCTCCTCGGGCAGCGACGCCATTGACGCGGACGCGGACGTCTGCGTCTCCGTGCTGAGCCCGCTGCGGTTCCGCACCATGCTGTGCGTGCTCATCCTCGAGGGCGACACGGACGACGGCGCGGGTCGGCACGTGGTCAAGGTCGCACTCGCCGCCCTGGACGCTGCGGTGCTGGAGTTCACCATGGCCCAGCAGTACCAGCGACGCCGTGCTGCGACGCCGATCGCGGCGGTGCCGGGTGACGCGGAGGAGGCGGTCGCTGGCCGCGCCGCGATGCCGGAGTGCGCGGCAGACCGCGCGGTGGTGCTGTCGGTGCGGCACCTGCTCACCGTCTTCACCGCCGTCTTCTGCGCGCGCGAGCTCATCGCGTTCTTGAAGCAGGCACCGGCGGGGCAAGCGGCCGCGGCCGCCGTGGCGGAGCTGACGGACACGTACGCGAGTCTCGGCACGTACGCGGTGGAGACGGATGTGACTCATCTGCTGCACCTCGAGCAGTGGCGCTGCCAGGCAACGCCGACGGTGCACTGGCGGGACAGGGTGCAGGCGGTACTGACGGACGTACTGGCCGCGCAGAAGTGCTGCTTTGCCGCGCACCCCACACTGTGGCTGCCCGAGTCGGCGGCCGACCGCGCGGCGCGGCGGAAGGAGGCGGCGGCTGCGGCCTTCGAAGAGGCACCGGAGGAGTGCGACGACAGCTCCAGTGATGAGCCGGCGACGTCGGCTGCGCTGGACGACACCGCGACGGAGGAATGCCGTGACGCGCGGCTCGACCTGCTACCCGCTGCCGTGAAGGCGTGCGTGCTGCTTCCAGCGGCGACGCGCGGCGCAGGCGCTGAGGAGGCGGAGTGCCGGTGGCTCGCCATCAGCGCCGGCGCCGTTGAGGACGGCGCATCGACACGCACGAGCACCTTGTGCGAGCGGACGGAGTGGGTCATGCCGCAGCCGCCGGCAGGCACCAGGGACGTGGCCACGGCGGCCTCGACGCCGCCCGATGTGCCGGACGCTGCGGCGCGTCTGAAGTTGCGTCTCTTCGTGAAGACGGTGCCGGCGGAGCTGCTCGAGCTGTGCGAGGACGGCACGTTCTGCCCCCCGCAGCAGGCTGTCCGGCGCACGCTGCGGGTGCTCTTCTACCGCTTCACCTCCGAGGAGGCGCCCGCCGTCGTGGGCGGCGGCGCCGCGGTGGGCGCCTCCATTGCCGCGGGTCACCAGATCGCGTCCGACGGCGTGGGTGTGGCAGACGTCGACGAGCTCTTCATGCGGCCCACCGCCGTCGCCTGGGATCGGCAGCGGTGCCACAGTGCCTTCCTGGGGTGTACGGTGGGCAGCTCGCTGCCGCAGCGTATCGAGCGGGCGATGACGCACATGGTGGAGCGGCTGAAGTGGCGCGTCGCCGTCTACTGCCTGCGCAACGCCTGCCGGTGCTCCTCCTTCCGCCAGCTGCAGGCCCGCGTGGAGGCGGAGCCGGATGCAGCCGCGCCCCGCACGAGCTCCACGGCGGGCACACCAGCGGCAGCGAAGCGGCGGGAAGAGCGAGCGCGAGCGGCCGCCGCGGCGCCGCGGGACGCGGTGCTGTCGCACGGCGTGAGCATGAAGGCGGCGGAGCTGGTCGGCAACGCGGGGCTGCAGGCGCTACTCTGCGACGTGGTCACGCCCGCGCTGCTGAGCTCGCCACGCTTCGTGCGGGACACCTTCTCGGTCGAGTTCACGCAGCAGGAGACGAACAGCGGCCGCGTCGTGCCGGAGGAGGCGATGCGCGAGGTGTTCCGGCGCTCCGCGCACGAGGACTGGATGTGGGTGCTGCCCACGCTGGCCCTCTCCTTCGCGGTCGTGCCCAACCGGGCCCACTTCGGTGAGCGCTGGGTCGTCGTGTGCGCGACAACGCAGCCGGGCCACCCGGTCAGCGACGCCCGTATCCTCGTCTACGACGCCGCGGGCACGGCCGCGGCGCTGGACTCGGTGCGCGCCTACAGCCACCACCTCCGCGCGCACGTCTGCGGCAAGGTGAAGCAGATCAGCCAGCTGCACCTCCTGAAGCAGCTGCGCGAGTCCTTCCACGCCAGCGTGGAGCTGATCCCACCCGGGTGGGGCGACCAGTTCTGTCAGAGCGGCGCGTCGGCCAGCGGGACCGGTGGGGCGAGTGGGGTGCACGGGCCGTCGCTGGACTCGTACGCGACGGGCTCATCCTTCTACCTGCAGGGCCGCAACGTCCTCGAGATCCCGATCTACTACAAGCTGCAGCACCAGTGCAGGAAGATTCTGCACCGCATCCAGGGGCACTGCTCGCGCCTCGAGCTTGTCGCCATCTTCAACCGTGACCAGTGCTTCCTCGTGGCCGACGACGTGGAGGGGGACACGTTCCACTACCTCCGCCTAGTCTTCGTGAAGGACACGGCTCACACGGTGTCCGTCACGTCGCGACCGCCCTCGCTGACCGCGACGGACCGCTGCCCGCAGCTCGTCGTGCAGCTCTTCAGCGCGACGCCGGACGCGAGCGTGCAGCGGCCGCTGCAGCGCCTGCAGGACTTCTGCTACCTGCTTGCCGTGCAGGAGTTGCAGGGGCACCTCAACTACGTGCAGCACAAAATGATCTCCTTCAACGACCTCGTCTTCCTGCAGAACCAGCGGCTCGAGCCCATCGTCGTGAACCTGGGCACAATCTTCGACTCCACGGCGCTCGCCGCTGGACACGACGCCGCGCCCGACGCGGACGGGCGGCAGCGGCGGCAGCGCGAGATGGCGCTTGCGCAGCTTTTCCTCAACCTGCGCGACTACAAGTTCAAGCCCTTCGGCGTCCAGGACGAGCCGACCCACGCCACGTCCAACTTCGTGGAGCACTACAACCTCGAGAAGAGTCTCAACCTGGAGCCGGCGAAGGAGGCGGCGGCGGCGAACCGCGACGGCAGCGGCGGCGGCGGGCGGGTGGCGCGGGCGTGGCGCTTCTTGAAGATCGTGGACGGTGTGACGGATGTGCTCGTGTCGTGCTGCCTGCACGTGCACCCCGACAACGAGCACGTCATTGTGCTGGACCGCTACCTCACCCGCATTCCGGCCGAGCGCTACATCAACGGCGACTCCGAGAACACCATACTGGCGCAGCTGGGCCACAGCGTAGAGGAGACGGTGGCGCAGCTGCGCTTCTTCGCGCTCACTTCGCCCGGCCAGTCGTCCTTTCCGCTGCTGCGCCCCGCCGTGCGCACAACCGTCGGCGACCTCCTGCAGATCAGCAAGGAGGCGTCGTCGAAGGACTCGTCGCTGCTGCGCCACCACCACTTCCCACTCGACAACGTGAACACTGCCGTTCTGCCGATGCTGGTCGACCGCGTCTGCGGCGCGCTGGCCCACCACGCCCCCACGTGCTTTGTGTACACGCCGAGCCGGGCCGCGCGTGGCGTGGCGCACGTGCCCAGCTTCTCGTGGAAGTGGATGGAGAGCGTGCAGAACGACGCGGTGGTCGACCAGCTCGAGCTGTACGCGACGTGCGGGTACGAGGTGATGGACTCCTCCGAGGCGGTGGCGCCGCTGCCGCCGACGCGCGTCGCGCCGTACGTGGTGCCCGGCGTTCCGATCACCTCAGTGACGACAGGCGAGTCGCAGATGTCGCTGCTCGGGGAGTACCAGCTGTGCGAGAACGGCTGCCCGCTGCTCGAGTACCGCATCGTCCTCTCGGTCTCGCTGACAGACGGGCTGTCGCTTGCGCTCTTCAACCTGCGCGACACCGAGTACATGGTGCGGCTGCTCGGCTACGTGGTGCAGGAGATGGAGGAGAAGTCGGCACTGCTGGACGACGTGCTGCTGCAGCGCATGGGCTACGCCGTGCCGTCCCTCTTCAACGAGGCCGACCTCGCGCGGCGCTGCTGCGGCGACGACACGAACGTCATTCGCGCCAAGCCGCTGTCCATCAACTCCGACGTGTACCGGCGGCGCGTCAACAACGTCCGCTTTCGCCCGCACGCCGACAGCGAGCGCGATGAGCCGCTTGTGGTCATTCTCGAAGGACTGTACAACCGGGGTCTCATCGTCAATTACGTCTTTCCCGTCGAGGACGCCATCAAGTGCCTCTTCGACGAGTGCCCGCAGTACTCGCTGCAGGAGTGCGTCCGCATCCTCGACACCCTGATCGACGCGCGCGTGCTCGTCGATGAGCCGCAGAGCGCACTGAAGCCGCAGATGGGCCTCCTCGCCTCGCTGCCGCACAGCGAGCAGCTCCGCTCCGACGCACGTAACTGCCGGCTGAGTGAGGTTGCCGGGGTGCCGGCGGACGCGCTTATCGCGTGCGGCTACCACCGCCACATCGTCGCCTCCCACATCATCGTCGAGGCGCAGAACGCGCGCTCTGGGGTCGCGGAGGTGCTGGCGAAGTGCGACATGCTGTGGCGTGCCGGCCCGCAGAACAGCGTCCTGGAGCTGGCCAAGGCCATCGTCACGCTGCAGCTCAAGAGCAAGGAGGTGTTCGGGGCGCGCGTGCCGGACTTCTCGCTGCGGCGCGAGCGGTGGCGGCACGAGGACGACGTGCTCGACCCCGTCCTGCCGACACAGACGCAGCAGAACGTGAGCTACGCGCGGCCGGTGGATGCGTCGCTGCAGCTGTACACCGAGCACCTGCGGCAGCTCTACCCGTCCCTGTGCGTGATTGACCTCGACCCCAACGACCCCCTCACCACGTCGGACGAGGTGCTGCTGAACCGGCTGCGGTGCCGCTACGGCAAGGTCACGAACGAGGACGGCGGGGTCGTGCTCTTCAGCCCACACCTCCACTACGCCGTCATCCCGTTTGTTGACCTGCTGCGCTGCGGCGGCTTCTACGAGCGCTACGGCGCCCTGGCCGACGCCCTGGGCGAGGAGGCGCTCGTGGCCCCCATCACGACGAGCGGGCTGTTCATCATCGAGATTGGCTTCCAGGTGGTGCACTACGCACTGGACTTCTTCGTCATCAACGGCGACGCCGTGCCGCCGGGTTTGACGGCCAAGGTGGCGGCCGACTTCAAGCAAACGCTTCGCTTCGAGAGTGTCCTGTACGACGCGGCGGTGCGCAGCCTGGCGCAGTGCATGCGGGCCCACTCCGTCGTGCTGTCGGGGCAGCAGAAGGCCTACACGGCAGTGACAAACCTCGTCAAGTACCACCCCTTCCCGCCGATGCACTGCGGCAACATCGTGGCGGCGTACACCATCACGGACCCGCGCGTCATGCGACTCAAAAACTTGACGCCGAGCGGCGCGGCCAACAACGGCGACCTGCACGTCGGTGCCGACGGCGTGCTGTACCTGTCTCCGCAGAAGCACAACCTTCTGCAGCGCGAGCAGACGAACGAGATGTACACGTACGGCGGCCTCATCATCTGGGAGCGGGCGCAGCTCTTCGTGCTGCTCACCAACACGCGGGACGTGAACAAGGCGTCGCGCGAGTCGAACCGCGACCTGTCGTGGCTAGTGCTGCGGGCCAAGAACCTGCTGCTGAACCAGCTGCTGGACAGCACACAGCAGGAGCGGCTCGACGTGGCGTGGCGCAAGTTCCTCGCCGGCGTGCCGCACACCGCGGCTGTGGGCCGCGGCGGGGCAGAGCGCGACCTGCCGAGCTACGACGAGTTCGAGCTGCTGCGTGGGCACTCGCACAAGATTGTGCTGCACTCGTACGTGCCGACGCTGCAGATGATCGTCGAGCCGGCCGAGTGGAACGGCGATGGGTGGCGGCTGCGGACGGTGTGTGGGCAGCTCTACCCAGACCACGTCCTGCACATCATGACGCGGCAGCGCGCCAGCCGCGAGGGGGCCGACGGCTCCGGTGCCTCGGCAGTGGTGCCGCGCCACGGCGCAGCGGCTGGTCCCATCGGCGGCTACGACATCGCGCGCCTCTTCACCCCGCCGTGCGTGACGTGCTCGTTCGTGGTGACCTTCGCGCCTGGCAAGGCGGAGGAGAGCGGCTGCTTTCTTGCGATGGAGTGCGCCTCCGACCCGCGCCGCCCCTTTGGCGCCAGCATCGTTGTCGAGGAGCTCAGCCTCTACTGCAAGCCGGCGCGGATGCCGCAGCAGCACCGCGTCATGACCTTCCTGAGCGACGCGGAGCTGGCGCTCGTGGAGCGCTTTGTACGGCTTGTGAACAGCGCCGTGTGGTCCAGCATCGTGCCCTGCTCCTCTCAGTTCATGGTGTAGCAGGTGCGCAGCAGGTGTGTATGTGGGGCGAGTTGGTGGGTGGGTGGGGGCGAGGAAGGGGGGGGGGCAAGAGCTTGTCTGCCGTGAAGGGGTGACAGCGATGTGTTTGTGTGTGTGTGTGTGTGCTTGGAGAAGTACGGGGGCGGGAGGCGCGCTGCTTCTCCCTCGCCTCGCGTGGCGCTCCCCGGCCGCTTGCGAGCCGCGTCTATTTCTTGGTGCGTGTGCGAGCCGCCGTGTGCCGACGGGCTACGCCATTTTCAAGCGATCGCGGAGGAGGAAAGAAGAAAACGCACTCGGTGGACAGGCGACGCTCTCCTGGCACGCGCTTGCCGTGTCGCCGCTCCTCTTGTGGCCGGCGCCGCTGCTCTCCCACTCAGGCGGGCGCGACGGGTGCTGCTGAGGTGATGTTGGTCGACCTGAGCGGGACGCTATCCCGACAGCTGATGCGCGCGCGTGCACCAGCGTTCTCCCTCAACTGCTCCATTGCCGGTTTGCTGCCGTCCGACTGCCCCCCCCCCCCACCCCACCCACACCTTGCCCTCGCTCTCCACGTCGCCTCCACATGGTGGGCCCACAAGACACGCAGACAGACCAGGAGAAGCTCGCAGCGTCCAGCCCACCGCTGCCCGTCCCACCCACCACTCCACACGGTGCATCCCCGACCTCTTTCCCTCCCCTCTTTCTTGCCGCCCACAGAGGGCGCCACCCCAGAGAGACACCGCCACCACATCGTGTCCATGAGCTCACCCGACCCCTGCGCAGCGCGACCGCCCGCGGCGCCGTCGGGGTGCAACTCCCCGGGCGCCCCGTCCACAGCGCAGGCGCTCTCCTCCGACGCCGGCGCCATGACCGCGCCGTGCGAGTCGAGTGCAGAGGGCCGGGCTGTGGGCGACGCTGCACGCATTGCGGCGCTGCTGCGCGGTGGCAGCGGTGCGGTCGTGCAGTGGCACTGCAAGAGCCGCGACGTGTGCCTCACGCCGGCTGACGCGGTGCTCGGCGCCGGCTGGGTGCCGGCGGCGCGGCTCTGTGCAACAGGAAAGGCGGATACGATGCAAGTCACGCTGTTGCGCCCGGAGCTGCGCGCGTACGTGGACGGACAGCGGCTGCTGCGGCTCGAGTCTCCGGTGCGGGTGCGGGCGTGTCAGCGTCTTCGCTTTGGTGCCGACCACCGTGCGTGCGTCGCGAAGCCGTGCGGCAGTCCGCTGCGCCTGACAAACGCCGCCTCCCCGCCCCCACTCGCAACACCCGAACCGGCGCAGGCGGACTGCCTCGGTGCCACCACCCCGGCACCGGCCGCTGCGCCAACTCCCGTCCCCTTCACGCCTCTCTCGTCGCACCTGTCTTCGTGCGCGGACGTCCCATTGAAGGTCGAGCTCCTCGATGCCGCGCCCGGGACGGCGACAGCGACGGGCACACCCTCCAGTCCGGCGGCTGCAGCATCGCTCGGCCGGCCGTCCAGGCGACACCCTCAGAGCGTCGCAGCGCCCCCCACCAACGCCGTGCGTGACATGGCGTTGACTCGCCCACCAGACGCCGCGTCGGGCAGCACGGATGTGCGGCCCACTGGCGAGAAGTGCACCGTGAGCGCGGCGCTGACGGACCGAACCTCGAGCGACCTCGCTGTGGAGGCCTCCGCTGCGGGGATGCGGTGCACAGCCGACGTGGTGGACACCGCTGCGGCAGGGGGCGAGCTGGCCGACGCGATGACACGCGCCGTACCAACGCCGCCGCCGCCGCCGGGGACGTCGACAGCGGGCAGCTCAAGTGCTTGGTCGCCGAGCGCGTCGGCGCGGGATGCGACGGCGGTGCTGGAGCGGCGCCGCGACGAGGTGCTGCGCGACATCTTCGGCAACGACGGCCCGCCGCCGCCGCCGCCGCCGCCGCCGCCGCGCCGCACGCCGCAACCGCACTGGACTCTGGGGACTGTGGTGGACGTCTGCTCCCCCGACTGGTCTGCCCTCGCGGCGGCGGACGTCGGCGTGGAGGTGGGCCGCCCTTCCGGCCTCTACCAGAGCGTGTGCGATAGCACCACCTTCGGCTCCGCCTTGGCCGTCCTCCGCCACCAGCACACCGTCAACGCGGCCAGTGCGGTGCGTTCTGGTCAGCCGCGTCACTCAGCGCGGCCTCTCGAGGCACGCGGCGCACGCCCCGGCCCCGGCTGCGCTGCGCAAGCACCACCGTCGAGCTGCGGCTTCTCGCTCCACTTCAGCGACCGCACGTCCATAGCGGCCGGGCACTGCGGGGCGGCGTCAGTGGGCCGCCGCTCGGCGACGTCGTGGGACGGCGGCGGTGGAGCTTCGGCAGAGCCGGTCAGCGCTGCGGGCTGCGGCAGGGCGGGCCGCGCCCTGACCTACGTTGCCTTGGTGGCCGCTGCGGCTGCCGACCAGGAGCGGCGGCGCCTGCGGGCAAAGCTGCGGCTGCTGCCGCGGGTGACTGTGGATCCGCACGTCGTGGAGGCGTTCGGGGCATCGCACCGCTACCGTCCGCTTGCCCGCGTGGTCGAGCCCGAGCCTGCGGCGACCGCCTCGCCCGGAGCCGCGTTCTCCGTCGGGGCCTCGCGGAGAGGGCCGCTGGTCGGACGCGGCAGTGCAGCCGGCGAGGCAGGTGGGCGGACGAGTTTGTCGGAGAAGTCCGCTGCGGGCCCGTGGCAGTACCCGCCGGCTGCAGACGAACTCGTCTCGCCGCGGACAGAGGCACTGATGCGCGGCGCGCTGCGGTTGGGTGGCGAGGCGGGTGGCGCCGTGGCGGATGCGGCCTTTGTGCACTGCGTGCTGCGCCGCAGCTACGACGTCGCAACGGACCGCTTCGCCTACATCGGCTCGCCCGAGGTGACGGAGCTGCTGCGGACGCGTTTCACCTCCGTGCTCGCGGCTCTGACGGCCCGACTGCGGACCGGCCGACCGGTGCTGCGCGTGTCGTCGCCCGTGGTGTGTGGCGGCGACCTCCTCGGCAGCTTCGCCGACGCGCTGAAGCTGCTCGGCAGCGCCGCCTTCTTCGACCACTGGTCGGCGCTGCACACGCCCGTGCTGCTGCTGGGCAACTACGTGGATGTCGGATGGCACAGCGTGGAGGTGTGCATGCTGCTCTGCTCATGGGCCTGCCTGCAGCCGAGCATGGTGCATCTCCTGCGCGGCCCACACGAGGACCCGACAGTGAACGGGTGCTACCGACTGCTCGGCAAGCGCTGCCTGCGCTACAAGTGCCGCCAGCGCTTCGGCTCTGCGCGAGGCGTCGAGCTGTGGTCGCAGCTCAACGCCGTCTTTGCGCAGCTGCCGGTGGCCGCCATCGTCGACAACAGCATCTTCGCCGCGCACGGTGGGGTGCCGCTGCTCCGATCGGCACCACACGGCGGGGGCGAGGGCAGCGCCTGTGGGCCGAGGCAGCGGCGGGGTGTGTACAGCGGCACCTCAGAGAGCGCTACGCCAACGGCATCGGCAAGTGCGTCGCCCTCTGCGCACAGCGCGTCGTGGCGGGCGCCACCCGGGGCAGCGGCGGGTGGAAGGTGGCTTGGCATGAGCGATGGCGACTGGGACGCCGCGGGCTTGCTGCGTGCGGTGCGACGCGGCACGTGGGCGGATGATGCTGCCGGAGGGACTGAGCGCGTCTACACGGCGGCGACGGTCTCCGTACCAGACAGGCCTCACGGCCAGGAAAGCGCTGAGTGCGACAGCGAGGCACTCACCGAGGCCAGCCCAGCCATCGCTCCCAAGCCATCCCACCCCGCTCCCACCCGCGGCGCTGCGAAGGGCGCGTCGCAGTCGGCGGAGCGAGCACCCACGGCGAGTCGCGCACGAGATGGCGCCGACGCAGGCACGATAACCACCGAGAGCCGGCAAGCCGCACCCTCTGCCGTGCCTCGCGGGACGAGGTTGCCGCTAGTGTCCGAGTCGAGAGACGTCGGCCGACGCAGAAGCCCCTCTTCTTCTGCAGTCCCCAGCAGCGTCGAGTCCCCTGCACATGCCGAGCCCTCAAAGACGGCGCGGGGCTGTGGTGGCAGCGCCTCCAACCGAAGCGCCTTCGCAGGGAGCGGGGCGGGGGAGCTGGACGAAGTCGCGTGGGCGTCCATCTCCGCCTCCAACTCGGAGATGCTCGACGAGGAGGTGTGGAGGGGCATGGCTGACCTCACGCCATCCGAGGCCGACTTCGCGACCCTCCTCGCCGCCACCACCATGCAGGCCCATGCCTTCGCCTCCCTCGCCACCCCCGACAAGGACTACAGATCTGTGGATGAGGCCAGGGTGCGGCAGCGACAGCAGCGGCTCGTGCGCGAGGTGGTGTGGAACCGCCCCCGCGACGCCGCTGCCGCACTGCTGCCTGTGGACGAGCGCGCCCGCGAAACGATCGAGTCCGGAGGTGACCTGTTCGATGTGCCGTGGTGGCGGCCCCGCGCGGTGGCATGCTGCACCGGGGACAAGTGCCGCGGAGCGCGAGCGCACGGCTGCTGCCACGTGTTTGGGGCGAGCGCACTGCTGCGATTTCTCTGCCGCTTCGGGTTTGCGCTTCTCCTGCGCGGCGCACCAGACGACACGGAGGACTTCTGCGGGGCGGCGCTGTGCGAGGAGGGCAGGCTGCTCTCGCTGAGCTCGTGCGCGCGGCAGGGCCGCCGGGTGCGGCAGGCGGCCGCGTGCGTCGTGGGTCGTGCCACGACGGTGCGCCTCGCAACGTGGGGCTCGCAGGAGCTGGCCGACTCGCTGGGGCAGCTATCCCTGAGCAGCCTGCCCGGGGTCCGGGAGGCGGAGCAGGAGCGGGCCGACTTCGAGCAGTTCGTGTGCGACACGATGCAGGCGCGCCACCGGGAGCACCGGCTGGTGGGCCTGGACAACCAGTGGAGCGTCGCCTCCGCCTACGAGGCCTTTTGTCATGGGCGCGGCGTGGCCAGCAGCGAGTGCGGAGCAGCCGTGCGCCCACCACAGCGACACCGGCGGTGATTTTGGAGGCGGTGGTGGACGGGCGACACGGCCCCCGCCACGGTGCTGCGGGCCTCGCTGTCTCCGCGCGGCCCATGCACTCCCCCGTCTTGTTCTCTTTCGTGTGTCATTTTGGGCGGCGACAAGCACCGTTTGCAGCTTTGAACCCCCTTTTCCTTCCGCATGCTGGATCAACCCACAAAGGCACGCACGCACCGCGACGCTGCCCCTTCTGCTACTTCGATGATGTACCCGCTCTCTGCTACGACTGCTGCTGCTGACCCACAACACAAAACTCACTTCTCGGCTCTCTCCGGCGTGTCTGCGCACAACCCTTCTTGACCGGCCAGTATCGCGGGTGCACCCAAGCGGCGCGAGCGCCGTGCGAGAGTGCGTTCGCCAGCCCTCGATGCACCGCGAGTGCCACCACGTGCAGTCGCCAGAGGTCCGGCTGTGTCACGCGCTTCGGCCCAAATCGGATGCCCCCTTTCCCTCAACAGCTGGGTTGTGCAGCGGTGGGACGCTGTGGAGCGCAGTTCACAGGCTCGACGGAACACCCAGCTCGCCAACTGCTCCGCCTCTCCTCTCTCACTCGTCACCGCCTCGTCCTTTCTCCGCCCCCCTCCCCCCTCTCCGTGTCTTCTTCCGTCTCGCGCTCCTCACCTCTGCAGTAAACACGTGAAGCGAGTCTCGTGTGCGCCTGCAGCCCCGCCGTGGCCCAGCCCCCCCGCCCCCCGCCACTCCCGCCTCACCTCCTCACCTTCCCTCCACCTTCCCACCGTCCCACATCACGGGCTGAGATTCGAAGCGGCGGCACGCATACGAACGCCCCTCTGCGAGATCAACCGCGGCACGACACCGACTTACAGAGCGGCGCTGCTTCCCCTTCCTTGTTCGCTCTCCTTTCATCGGAAAGCCAAGACTGCTGCTGCACACTCCCCTAGAACGCTTCACAGCAGCGCCATCTGGACACGCTGACGGAACACGCACAGAGCAGCAACGAGCTGTGTGTGATCGCACGAGCGGCGCTGCAGCTTAGAAGGGTGAGACCAGGTCTTTAGTGCACCTCATCTCCCTCCGTTAGAACTCCGCCCCTGCCTCTTCCACTGCACCGCACTGCACGTCACGCAGGATGGAGGCGCACACCTCCCCACGCGCGTCGCTGAACAAGCACCGCGCCTCGCACACCGCGGCGGCCGGCAGTGGCTCGCGCAAGCAGAGCAATGGTGGCCTCAATGAGGTGGTGACCGCCGTGCTGGGCCGCGAGGCGAACAAGCCCGTCGCTGAGGTCGTGGTGGAGCGCATCCTCAAGGCGGCCGACCCGCACGTGATGTCGGTGCCCGTGTACTACGACCACAAGAAGGACGCCCGCGTGTACAAGTACTTCCCGAGCACGCGGCAGGTGTCCACGCTCTTCTCGACCGACGGCAACGCCGTCGCGCGGGACTCGGCGGAGGCGGTGCAGCAGGAGGAGGACCGCGTGCGCCGCATCCACGAGGTCGAGGTGGCCGCCGCGGCGGAGACGAACCCCGACCTGCTCGAGGAGGGCGTGTCCACCCGCATCCTCAAGAACCAATTCAACTATAGCGACCGCGGCAGCCAGACAATGAACCAGCCGATGAAGGAGCGCGCCGTCATGACGGACCCGCCGCCGTCGGCGACGTTCGGCGGCCTGGCCACGGCGTGGGCGATCTACGACGCGTACGAGGGCGAGCGCATTCAGGCGGAGAAGGCCGCCGCCGCCCAGCGCCGCACCGCGCAGGCCGCGCGTGCCGGCAAGGACGAGGAGGCGGCGCTCACGTCGGCCGCTGCGGCCGCGTCGATCCGCGATGGCGCCGATGTGGGGCCGAAGGGGGTGGCGGAGCTCCTCGCCTCGCCGGAGTTCCGGGGTGCCCTGCAGGTGATGGAGCGCATGGTGAACCAGAACGACTGCCACGACATCATCGACGACTTCAAGTACTGGGAGGACCAGAGCGACCTGTACAAGGAGGACGGCACCCTGCTGCCGCTGTGGCAGTTCTTCACCGAGAGGACGCGCAAGAAGGCGGTGACGGCGATCGCGCTGAACGGCCGCTACTCGGACCTCTTCGCGGTCGGCTACGGCAGCTACGACTTCCTCAAGCCGTGCAAGGGCACGGTGCACTGCTTCACCCTCAAGAACGCCGTGCCGACCGGCTCCGGCGCCCCCATCGCGGCGCACCCCGAGTTCTCCTTCCACCTAGACAGCGGTGTGCTCTGCCTTGCCTTCCACCCCCGCGAGCCCTCGCTGCTCGCCTGCGGCCTGCACGACGGCAGCGTTTGCGTCTTCGACATGCGCGTCAGCTCCCACGACCCCGAGGGCACCAGCCGCGGCCGCCCGCTCTACCGCGCGAACGTGCGCACCGGCAAGCATATGGACCCCGTGTGGCAGATCATGTGGATGGAGAGCACGCTGGAGCTCTCCTTCTACTCCATCAGCACCGACGGCCGCGTCGCAAACTGGACGCTGAACAAGAAGGAGCTCACCTCGCGCGACGTGCTGAAGCTGAACACCGGCGTGTGCACCGCCGATCCCGAGCAGACGCTCTTGAACGAGCTGGGCGGCATGTCCTTCGACTACTCGCCCACCCACGACAAGGCGGTCGTGGGCACGCAGGAGGGCAACCTGCTGCTGTGCACCATGACGCACAGCGGGCAGTGCGTGGAGCGCTACGAGGGCCACAGCATGGCCGTCTACACGACCCGCTGGAGCCCCTTCCAGCCGGACATCTTTCTCACCTGCTCGGCCGACTGGACGGTCAAGCTGTGGATGAAGGGCTCGCCATCGCCGCTCGTCGTCTTCGACCTCGGCGACGCCGTCGGGGACGTGGCCTGGGCGCCGTACAGCTCCACTGTCTTCGCCGCCGTGACGGCGGGCGGCAGGGTGTGCGTCTTCGACGTGGCGCAGAACAAGACGGAGCCGCTGTGCGCGCAGACCGTGGTCAAGAACGCCAAGCTGACGCACGTCGCCTTCAGTGAGGCGGACCCGATGCTGCTCGTCGGCGACACGCGCGGCACAGTGCTGACGCTGAAGCTGTCCCCGAACCTGCGCAAGATCTCGAAGCCCGGCAAGGGCGAGCCGACGGACGCGGCGCACATCAAGAAGATGGAGGTGGAGAAGCTGAACCACCTCGTCGAGGTGACCATGAAGGACCGCGCGCTGCTGGCGGTGTAGAGGCGAAGCCGCGCGTCCCTTTTGCCCTTGGCGCCTCGCGACACACACGTGAGCACCTCGTCGACGTGGACGCTGCAATGCCGTTCTGACGAGCGCGTCCTCCTGCCACGGTCGCTGTCGCGGGGCACGTGCGTTGGCGCGCCACCTCGCGGAGACGAGTACTCGATAAAGATGTGAGTGGGGGTGGGGGGAGGGAGGGAGGCCCCGCGGGTGACTCGGCTCCCCGTCCTCCCCCCCCTTCTCACCGGGCCTCCCACGTGTGTGGGCGCACCACCTGCACCGCCGCTGCCCCGATTTGCAGGTGTTTCCTTCGTTGTGCTTTCCCTTCTCCTTCGTCGGTGCGTGCCCGCGTGCCGCGGCCGGCTCTTCCCTTTGTCCTTGTTGTGTGCCTGTGTGCCTGCTTGTGTGTGTGTGCCTCTGTCTCGCTGCCCCCACCCCCTCCCCCTCTTCCCCCCTTGCGCCGCGCGTAGTGAACGACGACGCAGCGAGTGCGCTGCCGCGGCACCGCTGCGCAGAGCTCCGCATGTGTGGCGCCTTCGCTGTCCGCATCGGCACACACCGAGTGCCTGTGGCGCGTTTGGCCATTTCTTTTCTTTTGTGCCTGTGTTTGCACAGATGGTGTGCTGGTGTGCGTGTGTGTGCAACAGGTGACACCACAGCACACCGGCGCATCAGCTGAACGGGGTCTTGCTGCCGTTTTGTGAAGATGGCGACTGCCGGGCTGCTGTTCCCGTTGTGACCTCTCCCTCTCCCTCCGTCTCCTCTGTGTGTGTGTGTGTGTGCCTGCCTGTATGTGCGGCTGCTGCCAGACGCGTTGCCCCCCCCCCCCCCCCATCCCCTCCGTGAATGTACCTAGCACCGATGTATAATGCACCAAACGCACGCGTGCGCAGCGGTGCGTTGGTGTCTTGCTTGTCTACTCAACGTCATTGTGCCCCCTCCCCTCCCGCGTGCGTGCGTGTGTGCTTGCACTCGCCTGTGTGGAGTGGGCTGCACGTCGCGTGACTGACGCGTACCAGACACACGCACATCTTCTTCTTTCGTGGTTCCCGGGGGACCCTATGAATACTACACACTCAACTCTCTCATCAGCGAAACACACACACACACACAAGCACACAGACGGGGAAGCAAGCAGCGGCGACCCTGCCGTGCACCACCGCGTGAGTGAGTACCCCGCACTGGGTGGGAACTCGGAGAGTCGGCGGCGCAGTTGCGACAACGCAGGGACCGCACTCGTGTGGTGTGGAGTAGATCGGCGGCCCGCCGTGCGTGTGAGTGGCGTAGAGACGAGGGCGTCTTCTCTCTTTCTCGCCCGTGCAGTGTCACCCGACATCGGGCACACGCGAGGGCGAGGACACCCAGCTGCAGTCCACGCAAAATGCGGCTTGCAGTGAGACGCTGGTGCGGTCTGCCCGCCCCCTCCACGTCGCCACCCCACACGACCTCAGCGGCAACCGCGCCGGTGCCGGTGGACTCTGAAGTAGACCTCGATTCCACTCGCGAGAGTCGACAGACGAGGCACGGCTCCACTTCTCTTGTCTCCCTCATGCCCCGTCCCGTACACCTCACTTCCTGTGTCATCTTTCAATTCAACACACATGCGTACACATTCTTACTCACTGCAACACGCCACCACCCACACCTACCGTGCAGTGGTCGGAGCGGCACACGTACACGAACGACCTGCACGGTACAGAACAGCACAGGACTTGCACACCACAGCCTCTCCCTGGCGCGCCTCCAGCAACACCCGAACACGCCAGCACGGCCGTGTCCTGCCCGATCCGTTCCGTCCCAAGTCTGCTGCACGGCCCGCGTCGTCGTCGGTTCCAACGCACGCTGCTGCTGTTCTCTTTTCGTTTGGCGTCTGTTCTTCTCCTGCTGGTGTGTGTCTCGTGCGCGCGACTCAGCTACTCCATATACACCAGCACACATCTGTACGTGTCTGCGCCTCTTCCGCCCGTCCCCACCCGCGCCGTTGCTCGACTTCCCCACTCCTCACACCCTTGCTTGCTTCGCTTCTTTCCTCACTTCGCTCTCCGCACTCGCACACATAGAAGTCGCCGATACAGCACGTGGACGCCGTTGTGCGCACCGCAGACTACTACAGCACCGCTACCTTGTGAGAGGGAGACACGCCGGTACGCCAGCCTCCCCCCTCCGTCCCTTGCGGTGCCGCTCCACGCGTCGCGTTGCTGTGCGACAGTTCTTGTTTTCTCTTCTCCTTCCTTTTCGAGTTCAGATTCCGTGCGGTGCCGCGGCACGCTTCCAGCACACGCAGCGTTGCCCTCAGCCCGTCGTGTCGACGCAGACAGCGGTTCACCCTCCCCAGAACACCTGCACAGACATTAAAGTCGCACAGCTCGCCGCTCCACTGCACTGCGCGTGTTTGTGTGCGTGCTGTGTCGGTGTTCTCGCACTGCTTCCGCGCGGCACGCCGCCATCTCTTTCCCACCACACCTCCATCACATAGATTCGCCGAGGCGCCTCTGCCCCCGTTGGCCGTGCCACCCTGGAACTCCGCACCTCGCTGGCACCGCGCTGTGCCCCGGCCTCTCTCTTACGAGCCCGCACACCATCCGCAGCACCCGCCGGCAACCGATCCCACGTGTGCTGTTCTAGCTCTTGCCTCCGTAGCGCCTCCATAGATTGGCACCCAAACGGGAACGTCGGCGCTGCCCCCAAGCGAGGTCATAGGTCTGTCTGTCTGTCTGTCTGTCTGTCTGTGTGTTGGCGCGTGCATTGTGCTTCACGTTCATCGCGCGCTGACGGACAGCAGCGATTGCATTGCCTCTCGTTCTTCGCGTTTCGCAGGGCTTTGCTGAGGCCTCCCAGTTCGACCACACCGCGGCGCACCTAGAAATCCCCTTGTCACTCCAGGAGACTCCCCACCGTCGACGCACGAACGCGGCACCCCACTCCTGCCATTCAGACAGAGGCACACGCACGCACACACGACAGCACCCCCCAACCCCCACCCCCACCCGCTCCTTCCTTCCACCCACCATAGACGCACCAGCATAGTTGGCTGACCTTCTCTTTCGATTCCTTTCTTCTGCGGAGTTCTGCCCGCCGATCGGGTTGAGTGCGGGGATTCCTGGTGAGCACGAGTGCACTCGCCGGCCGAGAGTTTGTTCGTCCCCGCACCCCTACGCCTTCGCAGCAAGCGGCTGCGGAGCCTACGAGGTCGCAGCCGCCACCACCGCCTCCAGCCGCGCACACAGACACGGAGGCAAGCCAGACCGCAGTCCGCAGTCCACACACACGCCAGGGCTCCCCCTCACGTCTTTCTCTCCCCGTCCTTCTCTCCGTGTGCACCGCCACTTGTGTGTACGTCACCGCCCCTCTCTGCGTTGCTTCGGCGCCTCGCTTTTCAAAATCGTGTGGGCCTCCGCGTCGTGTCTCGCTGCTGTCGTCCCTAGAGCCTCTGCCTTTTCCTTGTTGTGCTTCTGCTTCGCTGCAGCCGCGTTCGCTGCAGCCGCCGCGCTCTCCGTCCCCCCCCTCCCCTCCCGAGCCCCGCTCCTCTTCTCTCTCCCCTGTGGCCCGTGACGGAGCACCCGGCAGCCTCAACGTGTGGTGCGCTTCTCCGCTCGTCTCCACGCATTAGACAGTGTTCTCGCCTATTGTTCACCTTTGCTACTTAGACTGCGTGTACCCCGCTGCGTCGCCTGGGTGCACGCTGCGATGGCTACTGCCACGACCATGTTGAGCCGCCCGGGCAGCCCCTCGCCAGCGCGCCCCTCCCTCGGCCCCGCGAACGCCAGCGCCGCGCCCGCCTCGCTGTCCACCATCACACGCGTGTGGAACGACCGCCTTCGCGCCTCGTCCGCGCCGCGTGAGGCGACGGTCGTTGTCGAGGTCGACGATGCGCTGACGGTGGTGACCCCCGCCACGAAGGGCAGTGCGCGGCTGCGGCCTGTCCTCGCCGCCACGATGAGCGCGACGCGGCTCGGCGCGGCCTCGGGCGAGGACGAGGCGCTCACCGACACACCAGCGGCCTCCACCGCGCGCAGCCGCGGCTCCTCCTCTGTCTGCGCCGTCACGACAGGCAGCAAGCGCCGGACGGTCGTGCGCTTTGGAGAGGCGAGCCGCAGCGCCTCCCTGACGGGCCCGCGGCGCGCAGTCGACCCCACGAGCGAAGACGGCGTGCGGCTTGCGAAGCCGCTGTTCCCCAACACGCTGCTCACCGAGGCGCAGGAGGACGGCCGCCTGCTGACGCTCGTGCTCGACCTCGACGAGACGCTCGTCAGCAACCGCGACTCGCGGCAGTCGGAGGCGGTGCTGCGGCCGTACTGCCTGCACGTCCTCAACGCGCTCCGACACATGAAGGAGCTGGAGATTGTCATGTGGACGGCCTCAACGAAGGAGACGGCGTCGCCGGTGATCGAGCAGCTGCACCAGACGGGCATCATCTTCGACGACATTATCTTCCGCAACGACATCTGGTTCACCCAGCCGATCCACACCAAGGACTTGCGTCTCCTCGGCCGCGACATGAACCGCGTCCTCATCGTGGACAACTCGGTTGGCTGCTGCAAGATCCACCCACGCAACTCGCTGCTTGTCGAGGACTTCCACGGTGTGCGGCGCCGCAGCGACGCGGCCCTCGTTAACGTCTACTACGTCGTAGACGCGCTGCTGCGAATGCTGCGCGAGCGTGCCATGACGGTGCCGGAGGGGCTGCGCTGCCTCATGGCGGAGGGGCAGCTATGCCACAGCGTCAGCTACGACCTGCCCGAGTTTTTCAAGTGCATCCCGCTGATCGAGGTGCCGGAGCTAAAGCGGCCGCCGGTGGGCCGCTTTGTGCGCGCCAACACGGCACCACCGAACACGTCGATCATGCAGCACTGGGTTTACTAGCCGCCTCAGGCGGTGCTGCTATAGACAGAGAGACAGAGATAAGGGGCACGCCTGCGCACACGAGCCTCGGGACACTCGGCCGTTCCGGATAGGCTACCGCTGCACGTCAGCGGCGTGCCCCACTTCTTTTTCTTTTCTCTTCAACCGTAGGTGCGCGGACGCGTGCGCAGCTGCGTGTGTGTGTGTGTGTGTGCTCGTGCGCTGTTCACGTCTTGTTGCCCCCCCCTTCTATCCCTCTTTCCTCCCCTCCCTTCTGGGGGCGCAGTGCTCGACGGGCGTGGCAGGCGGCGACATGTCGCCGTCGAGTTGTCCGGCCTGTACCACCGGCGCAAGGAGAGCTTCGAGGTCGCGCAGGAGCACATCTGGGCCAGAGAAGCTCGCAGCCCTCGCGCTGGTCTCGCCGCTTTCTCACTTTCTCCCGTGCGCCGCAGTGGCGCTGCCGCCGCCGTCTTTCTCCGATTACAGATAGAAAAGGAGGACGGATGGCTGCCGCGTCATGCGTGTGGGGGGCACGTCGATGTACCGCCGCGCCGACCTCGTGTATTGCGCAACGTCACGATCGACGTGTGTGTATGCGTGCGTGTGTGTGTGACCCGTTTTTGGTTTTGCTTGTAGGTCGCATAAGTTCAAGTGCGTGCGTGCGTGAGTGCGTGGGCTTGCGTACCGCCGACTTCATGTGTGCCCCGTCGATGTCGAGTCTTCTTGTTACACTTTTGCCTCGGCTTTGTGATACGCGTGCAAACTACAAGATGCAGTGCCACAGCGGTGCTAATGTCGATGAGGATTGGCTCGCCAGCGCGAGAGGAGCGCCGACAGAGCCGCGTGGCTGCGGCTGGAGACGTGCTGCAGCTTTTCTGTTCGTGGGAGCTGCTGCATTACCACCTCCTGATGGGCCACTGCGATGTGCGCGCCGGAAGGACACTGTAGGCTGGTGAATGTCATTACAGCTCACCATCAACATGAAGCAGCTTCACGCTGCGCAATGCACCGCCTTCAAATGCGGCGCTATGCGGCACATCTGCGTGCCACCGCGCTCCCGCTCGTGTGCAGCACCTCCCCCGCCCGCCCCCTCTCGTGTCCCCTTACAGTCCGACCCGTTGTTCTCACCTCTACCTCATCTTGTTCTGTGCGTCTCCTTGCCCCCGCTACACACCACACACTCCCCATCCATCCTCACCCCTTACACTTGCGGCACACGGCGGTGCCAACTCGGCAACACCCGCAGAGTGGCTTCTTTCTCCTTAGCGGGGCTTGCGGCGTCTGGGTTACCGGTGTCGCCCCGCCGCTTCCCCCCTCTTCCACCTCCTTCTCTCCTCTACGTTCTTTCCCGCGCGCCACAGCGCGCATCAGCGAGGGCATATTGGCCTCCTCCGGTAGCCTGCCCAATAAGACGGCCGTGTGGACTCGACTCGCAGCACAAACCCGTGCGCCGGTTTCGTTTCTCCGGTATACGAGATTCTGTTTGACGACGTTCCTGCGCCCACACACGTGACTGGACCCGAAACCGCCCGCCAGAGGGCACTTCGGTCCACTCCCCTGCCACACTTGGCCCTTTGCGCCCTACACGCACATTGTGCCCCCCCCCCCTTCCCTTCCCTCCCCATCCCACACTTCGTCAGCTCCTCCCCACGTCACTTCTCAGCGTGTGTGTGTGTGTGACACAGCGCGTGTACGTTCGTGTGTTTGCTTGTCTATAATTGCCGTTGTGCTCCTCTCGTCGGTGCACGCGTCGTGGTCGCCCTCGTCGGCCACACGATCCCCACGTACACCGAGTCCCCGGCCGCTCCCTCAACCTTCCTCTTTTCACTTGCTCATTCTCCACCTCTGAAGCCCGTGTCTGCAGGAGTGTGTGTGTGTGTGTCTGTGTGTGCGTCTTTCGCCAGGAGTCATGTCTCGCGGTGTGAAGAGCTCACAGAGCAGCGCGGCGCGCGAGATGATGTCGTCGATGGGCGCGCCGGCCGGCTTGAGCTCGTTTCTCGGCGGCTTTGCGACTGGCACGGAGGGCAGCTCCGACGCCGAGCGCGAGAGCGACTACGTCGTGAACCTCAAGCTGCTCAGCAAGACGAGCGAGATTACGAAGCAGAAGGCGTTTGACCGGCTGCTGGAGCTGCTCACGTCCACCTCCGACGACGTCCTTCTCCAGTTCGCCAGCGCCACCGCCGAGGCGGTGATCCAGCACGCCCAGCACGCCAAGCCGGTGATTCGCGCCGCAAGCTACCAGCTTCTGCATGGCCTGATGAGTCGCAGCAAGGCGGTGAAGCGCGCCGTGGCGCCGGAGCTGAAGGTGTTGGCGGGCGTCTGGGTGATGGGCATGCATGACATGGAGGCGCCGGTCTGCCAGGCCGCAGCGGCCGCCTTCGACGCCGCCTTCCCCGGGGACAAAAAGACGCAGATGCTCCAGCAATTCATGGACGCCATCCTGGACAGTCTGCGCGGTGCCGTCGGGGATGTGGCGAGCAGCAAGAAGCCGCTCCACGACGACGCCCTCGATCCGAACGCGAACAAGTTCTTCGCGGCACTCAAGGCGATGGGGTACATGGTGAAGCAAGTCAGCGCCGCGCAACCTGCGGTGCTCAAGTTCGTGCAGGACACGCAGACGTTCGGGGCGCTGCTGCCGCTGCGTGAGATGCCCAAGTCCTATCTGCTGGGCAAGACACCGCTGGCCCGCTCCGCCGTGCTGGCGCTGCTGCGCGATGTGGTGGCCTTCTGCCCTGCGTCGCCGAAGGTCCACCAGCTCGTCTCGCAGGCCCTCTTCGGCAGCATACTGGACCCCAACCCCGCCGTCGCGTCCCGCACGTGGGAGCTGTTCCTCTACTGGTGCCGCACCAACGTCGCCGACGTCGTGAGCCACATGAAGGCCAACTTTCTTGATGACGTGGTGAACAGCTTCATGGAGTGCCAGCAGGGCGAGCTCGCCGAGGTCATCTTCCCGTGTCTCTTCCCGCTGCTCACCACCCTCACCAAGGACGCGCGCTGTGAGGGCATCCTGGACGAGTTCTGCGCGGCCCTGGCGGAGCGACTGCGCAGCGTGAACGAGACGCCAAACGTGAGTGCGCGCGAGCTGGAGGTGCTGCTGACGGCCGTGATGGAGTGCTGGGAGCTGCATTGCGTGCGCAAGCGGAGCAGCCGCGCCTCTGAGGACAGCGTGGAGCTGCTCACAGTGATCAGCTTCAACGTGGTGGAGCTGATGCAGTCGGACGCGAAGGCGACGCGCTACCACAGCACGGTGACGACCACCGTGGCGAAGAGCCTGCTGAAGACCGCCACGCGGTGCCCCGACGTCTTCCAGCAGTGCATGCGCGTCATCGCAGCGCAGCCGGACGCGCCGTTCCGCGTGCTGCCCGACGACCCCAGCGCCGCGGTGCAGAGCAGCTTCGCGCTATTCCAAGCGCGCCTGCTCGGGCGGCTGTGTGCGGCGATCCTCGCCGCAGCCGCGGCGCCGCCGGCGACGCCCGAGAGGCGGGCAGAGGGCGCGAGCTCGTCGCACAGCAAGCTCGTCGTTGCGCAGCTCGCCGACGCGTGGCTTGTGCACGCTGTCAGCAGAAGCGACAGCGGCGACGATGCGCTGCGGTGGACGTGTCTGGCGGCCTTTTTCAGTGAGACCCATGGCGCCGCGTACCGCCCGGGTGACGCGGCAGCCGACGCCGTGCTCGGCGCGCTCTGCGCGAGTGTGCAGCAGCACCGACAGGCCGGTGACGGCGCGGCGGCAGACGGCTCGAGCGCAGGCGCTGGTGCTGCGGGTGCACTGGCATCGGTGGTGCAAGTGGGACTGCGGTGGAAGGAGCGGCCCGCGGCGCAGACGCTGATGGACGCCACGGCGTCTGCGGCCGAGGGGTCGCTCAAGGCGGCAGCGCGGCGCCACCTGATGCAGGACCCGGAGCACCTCAGCGACGTCCTGGAGCGTGCCGTGGTGCGCGGCGATGTGGCGGACGCCGAGGAGTGCGCCGCGCAGTACCACGAGCTTGGGCGACCGCTGACAGAGGCAGAGCGCCAACGTGTGCTGGCAGCGCTGTCAGCGGCGATTGCGGAGACTCTGGCAGTGGTGACGCGCACAGTTGAGGACGAGTCGAGCAGCAGCAGGAGCAGCAGCGGCGGCGACTCGTCAGACTCCACGTCGAGCTCTTCGGCCGAGGCCGTGTCTTCGGCGTCTTCAAGTGACGGAGCGTCGGCCTCGGGCAGCAGCTCCGCGGCATCCGTGAGCGACGGAGACGAAGCCGGCAATGACAACGCAGAAGGCCACGCACACAACCACGCGCCGGCTGTGCGGGACCGGCTGATGCGGTGGGCCGCTCTGCTGGCGAGTGGAGGCGATGTGGCGCAGCTGCTGCACGTGGACGTTGCCTACGTGGTGGCGCACGTGCTGCGGCCCTTCTCTCACATCAGCGCTGCCATCGCGACCAGCATATTCGTGGAACGCTACGTCTCGATGAGCGCCGTGCGCGACAGCCTCGCGGCGCAGCAGATCGCCAGCGACAGCGACGGCGACGGCGACGGCACCGGCGGGGACTCGCTGACGTATGCGATGAGCCACAAAGCGAACTTCTCGTCGATGGCGGACTGCGAGGCTCTGGCCGAGGCGGTGAAGGCGCTGCTGGACGGCTACGCAGTGCCCACGGAGCAACGTGACGGGGTTGCGGTGGAGCTGCTGCGCGGCGTCTTCAGCGGCGACGCCGGCACACCGCTGTGCTTCCTGGCAGTCCACCTCCTCTCACAGCTCGTGCCGTACGCGTCGCAGGCGTGCCTGCAGTCCTTTGTGACGATGGAGCGGCCGTGGGCGGAGACGGCGATTGAGGTGCGGGCTGCCGAGCTGGCGGGCAACGACGTGCGCCTGTCCCTCTACACAGGCCACCTGTCGCTAGACATGCTGAGCCCGACGCTGACACGGGCCACACGCACGGCGCAGCTCGTGCGGCTGATGGACAGCGTCGACGGCGCCGCTGCCGCTGCCGCGATGGCCCGTGCGGAGCCCAAGACGGTGGCGCAGGTCTTCTGTCAGCTGCTGCGGGTGGCGGCAGCGCAGGAGGTGCTGGCGGGTGGGGTGCGCCACATGCTCTACAGCAAGGTGCTGCCGGCATTCATGGCGTGTTTCGATGTGGCGGAGGTCGCTGTCGAGGTGGCGGCGCTCGTGACGGCCCCGACGGGTCCGCTGGCGGCGGCCGGTGTGCCGTACCTGCTGCCCACGCTGGCGTCGGTGCTGCGCCAGCTAGCCACACCGGAGGACCTCCTCTTCCTGCGCCGCGCGATTCGCGTGGTCAGCGCCGTCGCGAGTGCGGGCGTGTCGGAGCTGTTCCACGCACAGGGCGCTAAGGGCATCGCCGCCAGCGTGGCCTCGGCTTACACGACATTCTTCGCCGTGCTGGACGAGGCGGCGGACCAGCTGCGGTGCAACATCGCCGCGCAGCTGCCAGCGGAGCAGGAGCGGCTGCTGCTGGAGGCGAGCTGCCAGCTCCCCACATGGGACCTCACCACGGCTAAGCTGACGCTCGTGCTCGTGCGCCACCTTGCTTCGATGCCGGCGGTGGCGGACAGCACCGTGAGGAGCCTCATGGCCTACGCGGCGAAGCAGACGCCGCTGGCGGGGCTCGAGCTGCTCTGCGAGCTCGCCTGCACCCGCATCCCGACGCCGGACGTGTACAGCGAGCTGATCCGGGTAGTCGTGGACGGGCTCTGCCGCTGCCACCGCTTGCGTCACCTGCCGTCCAACGGCCGCCTGCAGCGCGAGACAGGGGTCGGGTCGCCCGCGGCGGGTGCGCCAGTGGCGCTGACGTCGCTGCGGCGCGTGGTGATGGCGGCGGTGCTGGCGCGGCGGGGTGTGGTGCTGCACAGCCGCATGGACAGCGTCCTGCGCAGCACCGTCAACCTCGTCGTCTTCGACGCCGTGTGTGAGGCGGTGTCGCGACTGCGGTCGACGAAGCCGGAGGACGTGGCGCCGCTCACGGCGCTGATCGCCTTCACGTCCCGCTTCATGGGCGACCTCCTCACGCTGGACGTCAAGGCGCTGCGGGCGTCGGAGCTGAGCGTGGAGAAGGTGGCGACGGTGCTGTGCTTTGCCTACGCCTGGCTTAACGCCACGAAGATTGCGCAGCTGGAGAAGTTGGGCGTGGCGACGGTGGCGGGGGTGATGCGGAGCGTCTGCCTCCTCGCCAACCTGACGCTCGTGCACTCCACCGCTGTCCCCATGGCGGCGGCGATGCGGCCCATCACGCAGCGCCCGTCGCTGAAGCCGCTGCGCGACGAGTACTCGACGTCGCAGCCCGCCAAGGTGGCCCAGTTTCGCCTCAAGAACGCGGAGCTGACCAAGACGCACAAGCAGAAGCTGCTCCTCTTCCCGTACCTTCTCGGGTGGTGCGTGGCCCTCACGAGTGCCCCTGCACTGCCGGCGGCAGACGACGTGGCGGGCGGCAGCCCCACCACCACGACCGGCGGCGGCGGTGGGGGTGCGGCAGCTCGCGACAAGGAGTGGCAGCGGCAGGTGTACGGCCTGCTGGACCTTCTCTTCGTGCTCATGCTGACCCGCACGGACCGCAGCACCACCCGCCTCGACTCCACCTTCATCGGCGCGTCGCTGCTCGCCGGCGGGGCCGGCGACACGAGCGTGACGGGCCAGCTCGGCTTCGAGGTGGCCGCGCTCACGCGTGTCACGGCCGCCGATCAGATGGCAGAGCTCGCACGTGGCGCCTTCGCCGTCTTCACACAGCTCCTGCGCGGCGCGACGCTGTCGCTGACGAAGAGCTGGCTGGACACGGTTGAGCGGAAGGCGCAGGCGCTGTTCCACAGCTTCGTCAGCCAGCACATCTCCAGCTACCTCATTCAGGAGAGCTTCCTGTCCGTGCTCAGCCACAGCCCCGACAATAGCAGCAGCTTCAGCGTGGGGGACAGCTGCACGGTGGAGGTGAACGTGGCGCAGCAGCTGATCGACCTCAGCTACGAGATGGAGGACGCCAAGGTCGCCGTGCGCATCAGCTTCCCGTCCGCCTTCCCGCTGCGTCCGCCCGCCGTGGAGTACGAGAGCGGCCGGGAGTGCGGTGTGTCTATGAAGAAGTGGCGCGCGTGGATGCTGCGGATGTCGGTCATCTTGTTCGGCGGGTCGGCGAACGTGTGGGAGTGCATCGACCTCTTCCACCAGAACCTCGAGGCGCACTTCCGCGGCATCGAGGCGTGCCCGATCTGCTTCGCCGTCGTCAGCGCCGTCAACCACAAGCTGCCCGACGTGCGCTGCTCCGTGTGCCACAACTCGGCCTTTCACTCCAACTGCCTCTACACGTGGTGGGCCACCGGGTCGAACAACGTGTGCCCGCTCTGCCGCTCCCCGTGGATTGCGGAGTAGCCGGGGTGTGTGGGAGGGGCGGTGCCGCAGGGAACCGCGCTGGCAAAGGCAAATGACCGGCCAGTCCACGCTGGACGGAGATGTGCTTGAGGAGAAGGGGGGAGGGAGGGGTGTGTGGGTGCTGTGCACGCATGGGCGAAGGCGCGTTGTCCCGCTGCGTCTCTCCGCCCTGTCCCCCGTCTCGCTCGTATGGTAAGCTCCGCGTGCGTGCACGCGCCGCGCGACGTAAGAAGAACACAAAACTGCGGCACAGCGCATCGCACACGAGCTTTTGGTGTGGCTTTGGATCTGCGCTGGATGGGCGCACCACCACCGCACCAGCACGAGGTGCTGCTCTTCCACAAGCGCGTCGCGGGGGGCGAGAGCGACGCTGCGTTATCCAGCGCCCAGCTCGGCGTGGCGGTCGCCGTGGTTGCCTCGACACGCTGGGGGCATCTGCGTCTTGTCATGGCGCGAACGCACACCTCGGTGCCGTTTGGACAGTGCGTGGATGCGCTTCTCGGGCCACCGCTCCATGTTCGGCTGCACACGTGCACTCGTCTTCGTGTTTGATTGTGCGCCCCACCGCGGCTCGCCGCACGTCCCTTCTTGAACGCCTCCCCGCCCTCCACCGCAACGCGCACTCAAACTAGAAAGTCGGGCACAGTCGTACCACTGCTCGCTCTCCCCCCACCACCACCACCATAGACCGGAATCTCACCGTGTTGTCCCTCCCGGGACCCACGCACATACACACCCATACACACGCAGACACAGTCGCTGGACAGGTGCAGCTGCGCACTGAAGTCAGAGGACGTCCCGCCGCCTCACTCCTTTTTTTGTTTGCTGCCACTGCCCGTCCTCAACCCCGCCCCTTCCCGCGATGAAGCCCTACGTGTGGCCCTCCTCCGACGAGGCTCCACCGACCTCAGCGCGGCGCACCTTCCCTCGTCAGTTCCGCGAGAACCACGGCACCCTCAACCTCTTCGGCGGCCCTGCTCCAGCAGCGGCAGCGGCGCCGTCAGCGGAGCCGCCGTCCCGCGCGCCCCCGGCCGTCTCCGTCACGGGGCAGCGAGGCATCCTACACTACCACAACCACAACAAGCAAACCACTGCCACCCGCGAGTTCGCGGTGCAGGGGCTGCGACGCGTCGAGGCCCCACAGCGCAGCGAGACGCCACATGGTATGCGCCACGTCTGCGATGCCGCCGGGGCGCAGCAACACGTGCAGGTGGTCAACATCACTGACGCCTACAGGGACCCGACGCAGATGCCGCTCCCACGCACCGGCGTCCGGTGCCTCCCACGCAAGACGGACTCCCGCGATGTCGGCGCCGCGCTGGCCTTTGCCGGATCGCGGCAGCAGCTCAGCGCGCGTGTCCTCGCGGCGCCGGTGGGCAAGCCGGCGTGCCCACCGCAGCACGTCGTCGACTTTACAGTGCAGGAGCGCTTTGCGCAGGCGGTGCGTGACCACGCGCAGCAGCGCAGCCGCGGGGTGGCCGAGTTCTACGTGCAGCTCGTGCGCAACGCCGTGGGTGGCGTGACGAGCAGCACCCCGAAGCCGATGATTACGCCGTGGTCGCTGGACCAAGAGCCGGAGCGGCGGGTGCTGACGCTGGTGCGGTGCCGCGACCAGCTCGTGGCGCTGACGGCCATCTCCATCTCGCTGGGCGACCTTGCCGAACTCTTGTGGGGCTCCAGTGCGGCGGGGGAGGGCACCGCGCACGCTGCTCATCAGGAGGCGCCCGACGTCCCGCTGGAGAGTCGACCAGTGGCGTTTCGCGAGTTCGCGGCGGCGTTTGGGCAAAACGCATCCGACGTGCGGCTCGCTCGCATGAGGGTGTGAGCTCTCCCACCGCCTCTGCCCGCGTCGTCACTCGTCTGCTGCCGTTAGAGGACGGGTCCAGATGCAGAGAGCCTTCACGAACGTGCGCCAATGCGCGTCACGTCAAGCTCTCCTTCGTTGTTCCCTTCAGTGCTGGAGCGAAGGGGGGGGGGCGGCGCTGCTTGTGTTGCGACCGCTGTCACTGCACGCGTCCCCCCCCCCGCGCACGTCCACGCGGGCGCGCC
The DNA here is from genome assembly GCA_030849075.1 of Zelonia costaricensis. Taxonomy (NCBI): domain Eukaryota; phylum Euglenozoa; class Kinetoplastea; order Trypanosomatida; family Trypanosomatidae; genus Zelonia; species Zelonia costaricensis. The sequence goes on from JASAOO010003544.1 coordinate 88,708, forward strand.
GATAGACAAGAGCAGCTGCGCACGCGCAGTGAGAGACAATCACCACCGAGCCAAGCCGAGCTTCGCGGCGGGGTGGTGCGGTCGGTGCGTGGCGCCACGGCGAATGCCGCGTCGCTCGACGCAGGCCTGACCTTTTTGGTTTCCGCTCGAGGCAGACAGATGGAGAAGGAACGGCTAGGCCCAGCCGCGGTGGGGATGTGTGCTCTGCCGTCTCGTCCTCGACTCTTCGGGCGAGTGTGCGTGTGTGTGTTCCCGTTGAACCGATGTGCGGTGGGTTGCCAAGCGACCAGTTGTGTAGCCGCACCCCTCTCATCCGCCTTGCACCGCGCCCGACTGCACGCGCCTTGGCCACACCTTGACGCGTGTCACTGCGCTTCCATTGGACCTTCGTCGTTTTCCACTCTTCTCACCACCCCGCCTCGTGTCCGTTCTGCTTCTGCGCCGTCTTGCTCCCGTGGCTGCCACTGACTCGCACAACCACTCCCACGTCGCAGGACGTTGCCCCCGCATCCCCTTCCACCAACGCGTACCCCCCCCCCCCCTCCACACACACGCTGACAATCCCGGGCCCCGTCACCCGTCACCCGTCACCCACCGCCGTCTCTCGTATCCCTCCGTAGTTCGCTGCTGTACGCCGTCCTTCTCCCTCTCCTTTCCACAGCACGCCTGGCAAGACAGCGCGTTTGCGCTCCACCCGCCCCTGCGCGCCGCGACTCTGCATCCCCTCACTCCCGTACGCACCGCACACGTCGAATAGAACGCCGCCCCCACCACTTCCTTCCCTCCCGCCTCCCGCCCCACGCCACTACTTCATCCCACTTACCACGACGCCGCCGCGGCTGCTGTCGCGTTCCCCGTATCAGCGGCTCACACACCGCGCCTTCGCCCTCCCCTCCGCTTGTTGTGGTTGTTGTTGCTGTTGCTGTTCCTTCGCTGCTACCTTCCCCCTCTGCTCCCCTTCTCGCCCCTCCTTTAACGTGTTTGTGCGCTTGTGTGTTGGTGCGTGTCTCCGTGCGCCCCTTCAGCACCAGTGCCCCGATGACTGCTGTGGACGCCCACCTGCGCACGGCCACCGGTGCCACGTCGATGCTCGGCGCCACCGCGGTGCCGGATGTGTACCACCTGATCCAGCAGGACCCCTTCCACCTCGACCTCTCCCGCTACCCAAACGCCCTCTCCGTCCACGAAAATGTCGACTGCCTCGCCGCACACCTGCTGCAGTTCGGCGCGGTGGAGTCGATCAACTTGGCCGGGATGCGGGCGGGGCCGGACGTTGTCGACTACATGATCGTCGCCGCCGAGGTGGGCGGCGCCACGCAGCTGCACAGCCTGAACCTGAGCGACTCGAGGCTGTCGCCACTGCAGCTCCTCCGCATGCTGCGGCCCCTCTCCACGCGAGCGCCACACCTCGCGGCGCTCGACATCAGCAGCAACGCACTCGGCGACGGCGTTGTGGAGGCGCTCGGAGCTTGGCTGCCGTCCACGCTGCAGGTGTTGCGCGTCGCGGGGAACTCTCTCAGCGCCGGCGCCGTGACGGCGCTCATGCTCGCCTTGACTGCCACCAAGCCGGCTGCGCTGACTGGGATGGACTTCAGCGACAATCACTTCGACGTGTCCACGTGCGCCGCGCTGCAGACGCTCTTGACGACGACGGCGTGTCAGACGACGCTGAAGGAGCTGCGCCTCGCGCACTGCGGGCTCGACGACGCGAACTCGCCTCTCCTCGCCGACGGGCTGCACGGCAGCGCGCTGGAGGTGCTCGACGTGTCCCGCAACGACTGCCTTCTCTCCTTCATCTTCGCCGTCGACGAGGGGCGCCCCGTCGCCTTCCCCGCCTCGCTGCGCTCGCTCAACGTGTCCGACAACCCGTGCAAGCGCGGCGCAGTGAGTGGCCTGGTGGAGGCGCTGCGGGGCTGCGGCCAAGGGCTGGAGGAGCTGTATCTCCGCCACACATTTCAGGGCGACGCGGCGCTCTCTGCCTTTCTGGGCGGCGTGAGCTTCATGCCGGCGCTGCGCGTCCTGGACATCTCTGCGTGCGGTCTCACGTACCGCAGCGGCAAGGTACTCGGCCAGCAGTTGCCAATGCACCCACAGCTCGCGCAGCTGCGCCTGTCGGACAACATGCTCGAGGTAGAGGGGGTGATGGACCTCGCCAGCGCGCTGGAGCGGCTGTACCGCCTCACGACGCTGGAGGTGGCCGGGTGCAACTTGGGCAACTGCGGGGCGGCCGCCGTGGTGACGTGCCTGCTGCGCAGCTGCGCGCCGGTGGAGCAGGTCGACCTCTCTGACAACTCCGTCAACGACGCCGGGCTGCGGGATGTGTGCACGCTGCTGTCGCGGCTGACGTGCCCGCGGCTGCACCGGCTCGACATCTCAAAGAACGCCGTCACGAGGGCGTCCCAGGCGAACCTGGTGGAGATGATGCAGGGCCGCCAGTCGCTGTGCCTCGTGGTCGCGCTCGACACGCCGCTCGACGAAGTCGCGAGCAGCAGCCCCCCCTCCGCCAACAATAGCAGCACCACCTCCTTCAAGGACTGGTAGTGGGCAGCCGCAGCGAGCTCCATAGATCCACAACAGACACACACACAGAGACACACACTCGTGTCGAACGGGATGTGCGGTCATTGAGCCCCCCTCCCCCTCCCCGCCTCCCTCCCTGTGCTCTGCTCGTCCTCTCCACCGCTGCCATTCTTTTATTAGGTGAGTGAGGCGTAGGTGGATTGGGTTGGGTGGCCGCACTCGGATTTCGTGGGTACAAGTGTGTGTGTGTGTGTGCATGTGTGTGCGTGTGGTACACTGGTTTGTGGCGTCTCTTATACTGGCATAACAACTTTGGCGGAGCGCCAGACACGCAGGCGATCACAACGGGCGAGGGAGCGGGTGCAACCAAGCGAAGAGGCTCCCAGAGGAGGCGCGGCGAGGCGCCACGTGTGGAAAGGGACCAGGTGCGCGTCTTGGTTGTGCGTGGGTGTTGGCCTCGTGCCTGTATACGATGCTGAGCCGCCGCACCGCTGACGCCTTCTCGGAGCGTCTCGACGCCTTCCCCCCCCCCCCCATAACGAAGCCCTGTCGCGCTCTTCCCCGCGGCCTGCGCGTGTCCCTTGCGTGTCCGCTACGCTGTACTTGACGACACTGCACCAGTGAAGCCAGCTTTGTTGTGAGTTTTTCTCTTCCTTGCTGTTACGCGACTGCTCTCGGTGTGTTGGCGCGCTTGTGTTCCTGTGTAGGCGCGTGGGCTTACGCGTGCGCGTCTGCGCGGCGCGTAGACGATGCGATCTCTCTTCATGTATACTCATTCTCTGTTCTCTCTCTTCTCTTGCTCTCCTCTCCCACTTTCCATCAACGTCCGCAGCGCTTGTGCGCACGTGCGTTGCTAAACGCGCTGCGGCCCCACTTGCGCGACTGCCTCAGGACCGGCCCCCCCCTCCCCCTGCGTCTCCCCCTCCGAGGTGCGTCGCCCTTCTCTCTAGGAACTTCTTTTTTTCTCCCTCGCTGCTCTTGCGTTGCATGTGCGTGCTCCACCGCGCCACCTCGCGAGCGCGTTGCGGCATAGAGGCTTCCTTCCGTGTCTGCGTAGAGAGGGGGAGAGAGAGCTCCGCTGAGACGAACGGGAGGATGGCGCGACTCCGTGGACGGGCACCAGCTCCAATGGCTTGCACCCCCGCTTCTCCGTATTGGATAGAGTTGCCGGCGTTGTGTGCAGCCCCTGTTCTTCCGCAATTTCCTCGACGTCTCCTGCCCCGTACACCGCCACCTCCACCCCACCCCACCACACCCCTGCGGTTCGTCCTCCACCGTCCCCCCCGCCCCGCTCCGTTTCGCGTTTTCTTTCTCCTCTTGATGTGGTCACCTCACCCTGCTTTGCAGCGCGTCGCACACGCTCCCGCCTTCGCTTCCCCCACTCGAACATAGAATCCATCTTTTCTTTGACGTCGAACGGAGCGCACGTGCTGCCGGGCAGAACGCCGCGATGGCCCATCAGTGGTCGTGCACGGGGTAGGGGAGCGTGCCCGCGTAGGACTTGATGCACTGTTGTCTTCCTTCGACGTCGTATCTCCTGTTTGCTTCTTTGCTTTTCATGATCCCCTGCCTTGAGTCCTCTTTTCCCTCTTGCGATTAAGCTGCTGGCGCGTGTCGGCTGTGCGGCCCCCTCTGCTCTCTACGCTAACTGTTCGTTTAGGAGGAGCGACCCGCGGCGGCTTTGCGCGGCTGCGGCGGCGATGACGTGAGTGTGCGTCAACGCGCTGACGTCGTTTGCCAGTGCCGCCGGCGCAGCTCGCTCTCGTGACGGCGCCGTGGTACCCGATGCCCTTGTGTGCTTTCCTGGTCGCGCCGCTCTCGCTTAAGCAGGCGATTCAGGGGCTCTTCTCCGATCCCTCGATGTGTTCCCCCCTCCCCCCTCGCCACTCGCCACCCGCCGCCGCAGACTCACTGACCTCCCTCCTCCTCTTTCTCGCTCTTCGCTGCCTCCCGCTTTCATCGGCTCTGTCCGTCGTCCCTGTGTGCGGCGCGATGGCGAAGTGTTGTGTGCCTCTCTCGCTCTCTCCGCGTTCCACTCCTGTCTCCTTGCCTTCCCCTACTCTGCCCTCCACCCTGCTGATGTATATCGCACGGCTCCTCTGTCCTCACCTCGTCCCGATGGGCCCACGCCCCGCCATCCTCCCGTCGTGGAGGGCGGGGAGAACTCGACCGACGTGGCCGTCCACTTTGACGTGGGGCTTGCGCCTCTCACGCTTCTCCTGCGTACTTTTCAAGTCTGTGTGTGTGTGTGTGCCTCGGTGGCTCACCTCTCTCCTCCCCAGCCCTTCTCTTCTCTTGTCTTCTCGTGCTTCTCTCTTCCCCGCTGTCTCGGCGGGTCTGTCCGTGTGCGTGTGTGTGTGTGTTGTGTCCCCCCTCCCTCCCCCCGCCACGGGCCTCGCACAGTTGAACGCGTCGCCCGCTGCGTTTTGTGCCTTCGCCGTCTCTTGCGTAGTCGGTGCTCGTGCCGCCCCTCCCGTGCCCGCTCTGCCCTCCTCGGCACTTTGCCTTCCTCGTCTCCTCCCTCCCCCCATCGTGCCGCCCCCTTCCATTGGCGCGCGTCGCAGCCTGCCTTGCTCTGCTTCACCTGTGCTCTCTGTCAACGACAGTGCCGTGTCATGCGCGGGGCTTCAGCGGGTGCCACGGCAGCGCTTCTCTCCCTCCCCCTCTCCCGCCTTCGCTGTCATCGGGTCTCGCTGAGCTGCACAGTCCAGCGCACCCGCACAGTGGAGGAGGCACAAACGCACTCCCCCACCTCTGTGCGTGCGTGCGTACGGAGCAAGAGCGGAGGGGGGGGGAGAGGAGAAGAGGAGAGAGACCTCAGCTCAGACGCCCGCAGGACGCGCCGTCAGAGGTGGGAGCGGCTCGGACAGCGCAGCCGTGCACACGCGCACAATCAAAAACCAAAACACCCCCCGACAGGCAACGGAGGAGGGGGCGGTGTCCCCCGCGGTGGGGCCTCCCAGCCTGGAGAGGCCATCGACTTCGCCGTTCTCCGTCGTTGCCAGACTCCTTTCCTCCTTGTGCTGAGCATCCTCTCACGTCCCTCGCTTCTCCTCCCCCCCCCCCCACCAGTTTTCCACTCCTACCCTTGCCGCCGCGCCCCGCACTCTCCGTCTCCCCCGATGCGCGTGCGTGTGTGTGTGTGTGCGTGTGTGCGTGCGCGTCTAGCTTATCGTCTCGCTGCCCTTCTTTGCGCCTGTACTGTCCCTTTACATTCTTCCTTCGCCATGTGTGGAAGGGGGGGCGGGGATCGGGGGAACGAGCTCCTTCTCCGTTCAAGTGCGTGTGCACGTGTGTGTGTGTGTGTGTGTGCACTGACCCCCACGCCCCCTCCGCGCTCCTCTTCCATTTCATGATGCCTGCTGCTGGTGTTCTTCTGTTTTCGCCTCCTTTACTTCTCACTTCTACGAACGTGCGGCACACTTCCGCCAGGTGCCCTGCGAGTCGAGCTCCACTTCTTTCTTTGTTCTTTTTTGCCTCTTCTCTTCGTGGGCAACAAAGATGTCTCAAGTGCGCAAGTTGCGGTTGATGGTGTGCAACCAGCTGGTGGCCCCCCTCTCTATCTGAACCTCTCCCCCCTCCCTCCCCCCCCCTTATCACCCGTCCTTCTCACGCCCCATCCACGGTGTGTCGTGTGTGGACCTGCTCGGCCAACCTGGAAAAGGAAGTTGAACTGCCGAGAAGGCAGCTGCCGTGCAGCGCCGTCGAAGCTGCGGTAGCCCCCCTCGCTCGCCGCGCCTGTTGACCCGCCGTCGAGGGGCGGCCCCTAACGGCGGCAACCCGGCGTGTCGCGGTGTTTCCTCAAGGCGCCGTCACACACACACACACACGCGCGACAATGCTGGGAACAAAAAAAAATGACGCAATTACAGTAACAATGGATGGTTGAAGGAAAACGTCTCCTCCGTTGACTTCCACTTGCCTCCTTCGTTTTCGGTGCTCGCCTCGACCTCTGAACGCCTGCTTGTGTGTGTATGTGTCTGCGTCTGTGTCTGTGTCTCTATTCGATTGTGTGTGTGTGTGTACCTCCTCCCCCTCTTCCACTTACGCGTGCTCGGGTGTGACGTGACTTCAATGCCGCTGCGTCTTCCCTTCCGTTTTTTCCTTTTTTTTCTCCCTTTCCGCGTTGTGCGTGCGCCCTCGGCGATGCGCGTGTTCGTTCCATCGGGCCCGCCACCTGTGTGGGCTGCCCTGCTTGCCCTCTCTTCTCCGCTGCGTCCATTCCCTCGCTGTGGCTACCCTGCCGAACAGCCTCCCCCTCCCCCCCCCTCCGCCGACGCTCCCGTGATGTGCCCTGTGCCCGTGCCAGCACACCTTCTCGTGCTCGTCTGCACGAGCGGAGAGGTGCACGCGCGCTGTGCCAACCTCAGCGGCTACAGTTACGACGTCATCCGTGATGGTACCGCATAGTGCAGAGGACCTGTGAACTGTCTCTGTGTCGGCGCGTTGATGACGACCGCGCGCGCGTGTCGGGCAAGTGTGTGGGTGCCTGACGAGGCCACGAGCGGTAGCGAGATTGCGCAGCTCCGCTGTACCGCGTCACGTCAGCTTTCTTCAGCCTCTCCCTCTCGCGTGCCACCTCTTTCCCTCCTCCTTTGCCGGCCCTCGCGGCGGATCGGTTTCCTCCTTTCGACTTCTCTCCCTTCCAGAATAGCGTGTGTTCCAGTTTTGTGTGCACCGTGCCACACCGTGATGGTGGCGCTGCCGACAAACGAGGCCCCGCATCGCCCTGCAAATCCGCTCGAATTGCGGTTCCACATATACAGAGGTGCCCGAGTGTGCATGTACGTGCCGTCGACGCGAAAACCTGTCTCCCTTCTGTTTTCTCCCTGCAGCAGAGGACACCCCCCTCTCAGCCCCCCTTTCTAGTGCTCCTCCTCGCCGCCAACTCTTTGAGCTCTTCGTGGCAAGCACGCGCTGCTCCGTCCCCACCTTCTCCTCTTCTTCAGTCGGCAGCGACACCCGCCGTCGCACATGCGCAATCGCTTCACCAGGTAACTCCGCGTACGACATCGCCACACACGCACGCACACTGACGCACATCCGCCAGACACACATACATGTGCGCGCACCCCTTTCCACTGCTCTCTCTCACTCTCTCTGTCGTCTCGTGCGCTCCCCGCTGTGTCGCTTTCCGTGCAACTCCGGTCGTTCCTCGACGTTCGCTCTTCGCACCGGTTTTCCAATTCGCGTGCTGATCGCTTCACGTATTCGCGGTGCTTGATAAAGGAAGAAAATGAAGTACGGCAAGAGGAGGACGCGGCAGACAACGCCGCGGGTGACTCGCTGGGAGGGAGAGGGGAAGGGGGACCTCCCACGCGTGCACGGCCCACTCCGCAGCAGGCAGGATCGGCACTGCCCCGCAACGTTCAATCGCGATCGGCGTGAAGGCGCTGCTCACGTCGTCCACTCTCTGATGCGCGATGTAGCGTGCAAGGCTCTGGCATACGCGCCTCTTGGCCCTCCCCTCCCGTCTCTCTCTATGCACGCCTCATGACCCACTGGCGTGCATAGGTTGTCAGATGACGACACGCGCCTCATCCCCCCCCCCTGCCCTCCTCCAATCGCACACACACACCCTCTCCCCTCGCTTCTTGGCTCACCCGCTCCGCCCCTCTCGCACGCAGAACTTGTTTAGCATCGGACGCTCCCCCTCCTCCCCCCCTCTCTCCCATTGCCTTCGTATCCCTCCCGCGTTTCTCACGAGAAGCCCTACAACACACAACACACGAACACACACGTCCCCAAACCGTGAACTTAGCATTACCTTCCCCTTCCCCTCGTTGTCTTTCCTCCCCTGTGTGCTCCTGTGGCACATCTNGAACGCTGGACTAGCCGAATACGCCTCACTCACAAGCACCCATCTAGCCGCACACTGGTTTTATTTCTCCTCCTTCGACACCACATCCACAACCCCCCCCCCCTCCGACACCCTCCCCCCCCCGCCAACAAATAATGCTCCGCCGCGTCTCGCCGCTGCTGGCGGAGTTCAACTTCGTGCCGCTGATCCCCAAGGTCTCGCACAAGGACACGACCTTCCGTCTGCTGACGAAGGACTACGTGTCGGTGGTGCAGCCGGGCAGTGGGCTGCCGGAGATGCTGAAGGTCGACCCCGCCGCGCTGACGCTGCTCTCGTCCACCGCCTTCGATGACGTCGAGCACCTCCTGCGCCCGGCGCACCTCGCATGTCTGCGCAAGATCTTCGACGACCCCGAGGCGAGCGAGAACGACAAGTTTGTCGCTCTGCAGCTGCTGAAGAACGCCAACATCTCCGCCGCGCGCGTGCTCCCCGGCTGCCAGGACACGGGCACGGCTATCATCGCCGGCTACCGCGGCGAGCAGGTCTTCGTCCCTGGCAACGACGAGGAGGCGCTGAGCCGCGGCGTCTTCGACATATTTCAGAAGCGCAACCTGCGCTACAGCCAGAACGTACCGCTAAGCATGTACGACGAGAAGAACACCGGCACGAACCTGCCGGCGCAGGTCGACCTGTACGCGACGAAGGGCATGGAGTACAAGTTCATGTTCGTGGCCAAGGGCGGCGGCTCGGCGAACAAGTCCTACCTTCTTCAGGAGACCAAGTCGGTGCTCAACCCCAAATCGCTACGCAAGTTCCTGAAGGAGAAGCTCGCCATGTTCGGTACCTCAGCCTGCCCGCCGTACCACGTGTCCGTCGTGATCGGCGGCACGAGCGCTGAGATGACGATGAAGATGGTCAAGTACGCGTCGTGCCACTACTACGACGACATGATCACGAAGCCGGACCTCAAGACCGGCTACACCTTCCGCGACCTGGAGCTGGAGAAGGAGGTGATGGAGATCTGCCAGCACATCGGCATGGGCGCGCAGTTCGGCGGCAAGTACTACGCACACGACGCCCGTGTGATCCGCATGCCGCGCCACGGCGCCTCCTGCCCAATTGGCATCGGCGTCTCGTGCAGCGCGGACCGCCAGGCGCTGGGCAAGATCAACAAGGACGGCGTGTGGCTTGAGGAGCTGGAGACGGACCCGTCCAAGTTCCTGCCCGACGTGAAGGAGGACGAGCTGATCAAGGCGCCGCCGGTGAAGGTGGACCTCAACAGGCCCATGGCCGAGGTGCTCAAGGAGCTCTCTAAGTACCCGGTCAAGACCCGCCTCAGCCTCACCGGCACCATCATCGTGGCCCGAGACATTGCCCACGCGCGGATGCGGGAGATGCTGGAGGACGGCAAGCCGCTGCCGGATTACTTCAAGCAGCACCCCGTCTACTACGCCGGCCCGGCGAAGCAGCCCGACGGCCTCCCCTCCGGCTCCTTTGGCCCGACCACGGCGGGCCGCATGGATCCCTTCGTGGACATCTTCCAGGCGCAGGGCGGATCGATGATCATGCTGGCCAAGGGCAACCGCAGCAAGCAAGTCACGGACGCGTGCAAGAAGCACGGCGGCTTCTACCTTGGCAGCATTGGCGGACCCGCTGCGGTGCTCGCCCAGGACGCGATCAAGAAGGTGGAGTGCCTCGACATGAAGGAGCTGGGCATGGAGGCGGTGTGGAAGATCGAGGTGGTCGACTTCCCCGCCTTTATCGTCGTCGACGACAAGGGCAACGACTTCTTCCAGCAGCTGTGAACCGACGAGCCGTGTCACTGCTTGCACACGAAGAAGACAGTGAGGGGAACGCAATAGGAGAGGGGGGGGGGCGGGGCGGCAAGCGGGGCCCGAGGAGGCTGCACAGACACACACACACAGACAGACAGACACGGCGTTTGGCGTTGAGGCCGTCGTCACGAGCTCGAGTCGAATCGCCGGAGCGGAGAGAAATCGACGCAACAGCCGCCAGGTCTGTTCTCGAGGTGTCTCGGCGGCCTCCGCCGCCCCCCCCCGCCCCTCCTTCATCCCCCTTCTCGCCTCCACCGCTCACACCTGCGTTCTAGTTTCCCCGTTGTCTACATCAGCTCTGCGATGCAGGCGCTGCTACCCTCAAAAGAAAGCTACCTTTCCCTTCCCCTTCCCTTCCCCCGACTCACGTAAGATGGCGCGCACACAGCAGGCCGCCGCCCAGTCTTCCCCCCCCTTCCGACCTTCTTCTCTCCTTGTTCCTCGTCCACTTGTTAGTTTCCTTCTCTCGTCTCGGGTTGTGCCCCTTCTGTGTACCCTCCAGGCCGCTGATGCCCGCGCAGGCACCGACTGGCATGCGAACCGGGACACCCGCGTGCGTGAGCGCGCTGTTGTTGCTCGTCTGCACGTGGGGGAGCGTGCGGGAGCGGGTCCTCCCCACCCCACCTGTCGCCGCCCGCTGTGTACCTTCTCCTGCCGCTCCTGCGAAGCCCCTCCTCCCTTTGATGGACTTCTTCTCGTTTTTTTGTGTTCTCTTCCACGTTGTCTTGTGTGAGTGGCATGTGCGTCGTGCTCGTCGTCGTTGCCGCGGCTGGCACGGCGCTTGTCACGGCGGCTTGCTCGTTTAGCCTTTATCTTTTACGTCTTGTGGAGTTTTCCCTACGCGATGGTGCGTGTGTGTGTGGGTGTCCGTGGGATGCGAAGGCATCGATGCGTGCTTGTGGATGTACCTGTATATACTTGTGTGTGTGTGGTCTGAACGAGAGGGGGGTGAGTCGCGCACGCGACACGTGTGTGTGTGTGTGTCAGTGGGATGCGTGGTTTATCTCTGTCTGCATGCTTGGTGTGCTTGTGAGTTTGTGTGCGCGTGTGGTAATGTGCGCACGTGCTAGCGAAGGCGTGGTGACTTGACGTGTCTGCTCTTCTACCGTTGTCCCCCCCTCCCCCCTACCTCGTTCACAACGGGTGCAAGGCGGGGCACAGTGCCCGCGTGACGCTACCGCGTGGTGTGGGTCGTTGGCGGAGTTGCCCGCTGGTCACCATCCCACTCCCCTCCCTCTCTCCCTTTCGCTCTGCCCATCTCCGCTGTCACGTTGCTCAGGGTCGCTCGTGTGTTGATGCGTGCTTTAGCACCTCCGCGTCCGGTCCTCCCTCTTCCTCCCCACGTCTGTGTGCGTGGAGGTGTGCGCGGGGGCTATGGCGGAGGCACAGGGAGTGGTGCTGCTGTCACTGCTGAAGCTTTGACTGCGTGGCTCTCCGCGCTTGGCGCGTCGGGTGCGCCGCTTGTGCCTCTTCAGTACGAGGCTGGCGTGTGTGTTCGTGTACCCCTCAACGTCTCTCTCTCTTTCCTTCTCACTTCGTCATTGCGTGCTGCCTGTCGCGTAGATATTGGGGCTGGAATGGTGCAGCGCACGCACCACGGTGCCCTTCAGCACTCGCCCGGCTCCCTTCCTCCCTTCCGTTAATTCTCGCCCACGCAACACGCGACACGCCCTCCCTCTCCTCCCCTCGTTCCACATGATCCATTTCTGTTCGCTTTGCCCGTCTGCTGCGTGTGTGTGTTGTGTGTTGTCTGCATTGTGTGTTGTGTGTTGTGCTGTGAACGTCTCCACGTCGTCGTGAGCCTCGCTAAACGTCTTTCTTCTTTCCCCCTCTACCCTTTGCTGTTCCGCTCCTCTCTGCGGCTAAGATCTTAGCACTTAGCAAACCTCGCTTCTCCTTTCTAGCTTCTTCATCAGCATGAGACCTGCCCGTCGCCCCCCCTCCAGCCTGTCCTCTCCTCCCCTTCTTGCCCAAGACGTGCACGCACACAGCACCGCCACCCGTTGCCCTCTTCCCCCCCCTTTCCGCGTTCCCCGCTTCTTCCCTCCACCCCCCCCCACGCCGTTCACCTGCTGAACACGCGTACGCACCGGACTCTACACACGTGCTTCTCCGTATCCCGTTCCCGTCCCTCATCTCGAGTCTGCCACGACCAGGACGATCAAACCTCCCCTCCCCTCCCCACCACCACCCCCAGTATCACCTCCACGGTGATCAAGGCACCGGTGGGAACACCAACCACATAGCAAGAGAGCGCAACACGTAGTGTTATGATGGACATGCACACACACACACACACAGCGACCCGCTGGTCGATCCCCCATTCCAAGCTATGGCCGTGGCATCGAAGGCACTCGGCGGGGGCAAAACAGCAGCTCGCGCAGTGAACTGCGCAAGCCTTCCCAGCAGTAGAACGCGCCTCTTCCCTCCCTCCCCACCTCCTTGGGACCAACTCATTCACGCGCTGCGTGCCGGGTGTGGCGCTGCGCGAATGCGGCCGTGCGTTACGGCCCCGACACGGAATGCGGCGCTCCTGCCATGCCCAACGGAACCCACTTCGCCCCCCCCCCTCCTTCCACACCTCTTCCATCTCGCCGCGGGGCTCAGAAACCGGCTCGTCCCCACTCGAGCCTGCACCGCTGTGCCTCTGCCGGCGTTGACCGGGTGTCTGTCTTCTGTGTGTGTGTGTGCTTGTGAGGCCTCTTTGAAGCTTGCGGAAGTGCCGCTTGCGTTCTTGTCTAGACTTGCAACGGCACCTTTCTCACCCACAACGACCCTCCGTCCACTGCCAGTTGCGCACCCACCGCGCCGACCACAACTCCGTCACACTTGTGCACGACGCCTTGGCCGCACAACTCCATCGCTCCCCATCTCTGCTTTCATCTCGAGGGGCCCCATCACCGATGTTGCGACGACTCGCGCTCGGCGGGCGGGCGCCGTTGTGCGGCGCCCTCGCCCCCGCCTCCCCGCCGCTGCCCCGTGCGCCCCTCCGCGCGGCTACTGCGGGCGCGGTGGCGCGGCGGGCGGTCAGCATGCCCGGCGCAATGCACCAGCCGGGCGAGTCGGGCCAGCAGGCGGGTCCCAGCGCGTCGATTGCAGGCAAGGAGACGTGGGGGCAGTTCAGCGCGAAGATGCGCCACGGCCGCCGCCGCATTCGCGTCATCGACGTCGCGGCGAAGATGTCGTACGAGTACCAGGCGCTCAAGAAGATGTGCAAGCGCCGGCCTGCGATGCGGCAGTGGGCCGTGCGGGACGACTTCTGCGACATGAGCCCTGGCGTGGTGGTGATGTCGCCCTCGATGCAGGCCGCCTTCATGAAAGTGTTCCGGATGAAGGACAAGGGCCTCATCCGGCGCTGCCTGCGCGACATCATTCCCATCATCGAGTACCGCAACCGCGAGGAGCGGCCACCGGCGATGCGAGACAAGCCGTCCGACATGATCCCTGACGGCGAGCCCGACACCCTCAACCAGAAGAAACGGGAGCTGTTCGAGCGCAAGGAGACGGGCGAGAACTTCAAGCCGCTGTACCTGCACGACAAGCGGTCGCAGGCAAAGCTGCGCTCGAAGATCCGACAGCGCCTCCTCAAGTTCCAGCGCCAGCTCGCCATCGCCAACGCCGTCGCCAGCCGCACCGTTCTGTACTCCACCGACGACGCGATTGGGTACTTCCTCTTCCGCGGCGCAGCCATGTACGCCGGCATGCACCGCGTCTTCTTCGAGCTGAGCAAGCAGCTTCCCCACTTTGTGCCCAAGAGCATGCTCGACTTCGGGGCCGGCACCGGCACGGCCATCCTTGTGGCCAAGGAGGTGTACGACCCCGGCGCCCTCGCCTACCCGCTCTACCGCTCGCTGCGGCAGACCATGACGGGCAACATCAGCGCGCAGTCGCAGCAGCTGCGAGAGCTGCGCTACGACCTGCGCCGCCTCAGCCGCAACAACGCAGAGAAGCGCAAGGCACGCTTCATGGCGGTGGCGGCGCTGCTGGAGCGCGGCGAGGTCGACGCAGCCGACTTGCCGGCCGACCTGCGCCGCGAAATCGCCCAGGTCGCGGCCGACGCCGCAGCGAGCAAGCGCCGCCGGCTTGTCAGCGAGTCGCATGCGCGGCACCGCGAGGTGGTCGACGGCACGGAGTGGGTTGACGACGACCCGCTGGGCGAGAAGGCGGCCACCACCGAGGACCCGCACGACGTGCTGGACGGTGAAGAAGATGGCGACGGCGACGGTGGTGCCGGTGGTGCCGCGGGGCAGCGGACGTGGTGGGAGAAGCTCGTGGACCTCGAGAGCGACACGGCGCAGGAGCGGGCCAGTCGCCGGCTGCAGCCGCTGCAGGAGGTGACCGCCATCGAGCCGAGCCCGGGCATGATGGAGATCGGTACGATGGTACTGCACGACGACGTGCCGAACGTGTCGTGGAAGCGCTACCTGCTGCCCGAGGACGAGGCCATCCAGCACGACCTCGTGGTGGCCGCCTACTCCCTCAGCGAAGTCGCCGACTCCGCCAACCGCACGAAGCTGGTGCAGCAGCTGTGGAAGATGACGCGTGGCGTCCTGGTGCTCGTGGAGTTCTCGAACCTTCACAACTTCAACCTTCTCATGGAGGCGCGCGACACCATCTTGGAGGAGAAGGGCGTCGGCTTGTGGGACTGGCAGCCCACCATCATCGCCCCGTGCCCACACGAGCAACGCTGCCCGCTGCGCCACTGCAAGGCCGGCGTGAAGCGGAAGCGCATGCGGCTGTGCACGACCGAGGCGCACTACCGGGCCACCTTCATCGACGTGTGGGCTCGCCACATGCCGCTCAAGGTCGGCATCGAGCCTGTCTCCTACGTGGTCTTCGCCCGCAACGAGCTGGTGCCGGAGCGGGCGGAGCGGCGCGAGGCGCAGGCGAAGAAGGAGGCGACGGGCCGCGTGCAGGCACGCGACGCGAAGCAGCGCGAGCTCTACGAGGCGTCCTTGTCGCTGAAGGATGTCGTCTTCGATCGTCTCAGCGACGAGGCGCTGCACCGCCCTGCCACAGGGGTGCCCGTGAAGCTCACCGAGGCGACGCCCGCTGGTGGCGACGGCAGCCCGTCCACGGCACTCACACAGGCGCTGGCGAGCGGAGCGCAGAGCACCGGTGAGCCCGGTCAACTGGCAACCGACGGGCCGCGCCGGGTGCCGACGGCGGGGGAGCGGTACAACAGACTTATCTACCCCCTGCAGTACCCGCCGGCGACGCACACGTACAACCGCGCCTTTGTCGATGCCGGCTACCAGCGCCAGCGCGCCATCACGCCGTCCGAGATGCTCGTGGTGCGCGAGGAGCTGGAGGAGATGCGGCGGCGGGTGACGCGGGTCAGCCCGGCGTACCTGCGCGTGGTGCGCGACCCCACCTGCCGCGGCAAGATCCAGAGCTGCTTCTGCACTCCAGAGGGCGAGCTCGTCACGGCGCGGGTGTACCGCCGCTTCTACGGGGACCGCAGCTCCGCGCCGCGGCACAGCACGCTGCGGTGGCAGCACATCGGTGGCTGGAAGCTGCTGCGGCGCATCCGCAGCGGCTCGCTCTTCCCGCACGACGTGCCCCTGTACGCCGTCACGCGGCACCCCCAGGTCGACTTCCCCAACACGCTGGTCGACGTCAAGCAGTCGGCGGTTGACAAGACGGCAATGCAGTACAACGACCCGATGACGCTGGTGGAGACGCCGGACGAGGAGCTGACGCGCGACGAGCTGCGGCAGAAGCGCCGCCTGGTGCGCGACGAGGAGATGCAGAAGAAGGCGGAGGCGAAGCTGGAGGAGATCTTCGGCACGAAGGTGGCCGACACCGCGCTGGAGGGCCGCATCGACGCCCGCCGCCGCATCTCAGCCGAGGAGTGGGCGAAGGCTGTGCGCCATGCGCGGCAGAAGACGGTGCGGCAGACGCAGCAGGCCATCCCGAACGCGGCCAAGATACGGGCGGCGAAGCGGCGGATGGAGGTGCAGCACCGCAACGTGTGGCGTGAGATGAAGCAGAACCGCCGTCGCTGAGGCGGTCGCTTCAGATGGACACGCATGCGGAGAGAGGGGGGATGAGGCATAGGGCGGAGGCGAACACGGGGCACAAATGGGAGAACAAAAGCGCAGGGACGCGCACCACTGCTTCCTTCCGGTTGTCATTCTTTCCTTTATCGGACTGCACCGCCGCAGCCACCACTCTCGCGCGGCTTCTCTGTACCCCCCCTCCCCTCTCCTCCTCCTCCTCTCTTCCTTGCCTCACCCTCCGCAACAACGCTGCGCCGACGCCCCGCTCTGCCTACTCCCCCCAACTTTCCACTGTTGTTGCCGCTCCTGCTCAACCTTCGCTTTATTCACATTAAGCACTTAACAACTCACACACAACAACCTCAAGCCACAGCAACAGAGGCAGCAGCACCAGCGAAGCCGCAGTCAGCCCACCCCCTACACTTCCACGGACGCGAGTCTGCGCGGTATCGGAGGAGAGCCCAGGGATGGGCTGAGCCGCACGTGCGATGCAGCGTCACAGCACCTGACGTTCTGCGGGGACGCCCTTGGTGGTGAGAGAGGTTGTGGTGATGACGCGATGATGGCCATCCGCCCTTCTAGCGGGCCTCCGCCACACACCGGTGCCCGCATCTCCGCATCCGCCTCAACCGCCACTGTATTCACTCCTTGTATGCACTCCCCTCTCTGCCCTTTCTTCTCGTGGCTGCGTGGTATCGTGTGTCTCGTAAAGGGACCCCGACGTAGCTGGCCGTCCCGCAAACTCACATCCACACACACACACACACACAGACACACGAACACGCGACGCACACTCCTCTTCTCGCGCACACACGGCGCACGCCGACTCCGCGCACCCTCGCGGCAGGCCTCGTCCATGTCGGTCCTCCTCTCTCTCCCTCACACTCTAAACAATGCCGCGCGGCCGGCTGTGCCTTTCGCTGTGGCCGTTGCTGGTGCTGGTCACCCTGTACGCCGCCAGCGTCCTTGTCTTCACCACCTCCATGCTGTCCACCTCCACCGTCGTGCGCACCGTTGCCACGGAGCCGTGCCACGACACGGGCGTGCCACCAGTGGACCAGGTCGTGCTCGTGCTGATCGACGCGATGCGGCCCGACTTTGTGCTGTCAGCGTTGCGCCCGTTTGCGCGCACAGGTGGGCAGTGCACCGCGCACGAGGACGACGCGGGCCACCAGCGCCTCGACGACGTGTACGCGGGTCCGACGCTGCACTACATGGAGGCCTCCCTCCGCGCGAGCCAGGCCGCCGCCGTCGCCTTCTTTCTCGTTGCCGACGCCCCGACCACGACGGCGCAGCGCATCAAGGCGATTGCGACAGGGACGATGCCCGCCTTCCTCGAGGCCGGCTCCAACTTCAACAGCGACGCCATCGACCTGGACAGCATTGTTGGCCAGATGAACGGCAGCGCGGTGCTGCTGGGCGACGACACGTGGGAGAAGCTGTTCCCCAACACGGCAGCGCGGCGGCACTGGAAGCGGGCCGTGGGCATCCCCTCCTTCGACGTGGCCGACTTCCACACCAATGACGACGCGGTGCTTGCCGAGGTGTTCAACGTGCTGACGACCGAAACCGCGGAGGCTGTGGCGGCTGCGGGGGCGACGGCTGACAGTGGAGAGGGCGACGGGGCCGGACACGCGCGGTTGGTCGTCGCGCACTTCCTCGGCATCGACCACGTGGGCCACCGCATCGACTCGGAGAATCCCTTCATGCAGGGCAAGATTCTGCAGCTCGATCAGATGCTGCGCAACGTGAGCCGCACGCTGCAGGAGCGCGCGACGTCGATGCGGACGATGCTGCTCGTGCTGGGCGACCATGGCATGACGAACAGCGGCGACCACGGCGGCGGTTCGGCCCAGGAGACGGACACGTTCCTGTACGCCGAGTACTTCGGACCCCCGCACCCCAGTCCCGAAGAGGCCGGCAGGAAGGACAAGACGCGGGACCAGCGCCCTGCCCCCGGCGCCAACCTCGCGAAGGCGCAGACCCTCATCGAGCAGCGCTGGCGCGCCGGCGTGGACGGCGAGTTTTCGCGGCTGCGCAGCTGCCATGCCCGCGCCGGCGTGCCGCCGGACCGGCTCGGTGCAACGTACCAGGTGGACGTGACGACGACGATGGCGGTGCTGCTGGGCAAGCCCATTCCGTACTCGAGCTTCGGTCGCGTCATACCGGAGGTCCTCGCGCTGGCCAGCGCCACCGCAGACGTCGCCGCAGCGGAGCGGTGCAACCTGGCGCAGCTGCATCGTTACTTTCGCGAGGCCGCCGTGAAGGTGCCGCGCGAGGCGGCGTGGACACGGCCCGGTGCGTCAGTGACGCAGCAGATCGCCGACATGAGCTTCTTCCTCCGCCGCACCCGCACAGACATGAACCGAGCCGGCATGTTCGCTGGCTCAACAGGGCTGCTGCTGTGCGCCCTGTCGCTGCTGTGGTCGCCGGTGGTGCGTGCGCACGTGCTGCCGCGTGGCGGCCGTGGTCGTCGTGACGGTGGTGGCGGTGGTGGTGGTGGGGCCGGCTGGTGCATGCGGTGGACGGCGGCGGTGCTCCTGCTGCGCTTTTGCGCCGTCTTCTCCAACAGCTTCGTGGTGAACGAAGACTCGGAGGTGCTGGGGCTGCTGAGCTCCCTGCTGCTCCTGCTCCTCGTCCCACGCCTCGTGGCTTGGGCACGTGCGAGCCTCACGTCGAGGGTGCCCGAAGGGGGCCGGCGTGCCGTGGCGGCGCGGTGGCTACCGTGTGCCGAGACCGTCTTCATGGTGCTGCTGCTCGTGGGCTTGCGCCTCACCGTGCCGCGGCTGCTGCGGTACCGCGCCCACATCACGCACACGGTGGAGACGGAGAGCGCCGTGGACCGTGCGGTGGCGGGGCTGCTGCCGGAGCGGGCAGGCATCGTCACCGGCGGCGTCGTCTGGTCGGCCCTGTACCCGCGTCTTGCGAGTCGCCGTGCGGTGGCGCTGACATGTGTGTGCTTGGCGCTCGTCTACCACGTCCCTCTCGCCCACCACGCGGCGCCGGTCTTGTGCATCGTGGTGCGTTTCGTGGCCCAGCCAAAGGCTGCGGGGTCCGCAGCCGCGCCACTCGGGAAGCGTGGGTCCTGTGCAGCGTACGCATACATGGTGGCCGTGCTCTGGCTCACCTCGCTGTGCAACGCGCGCGTCGCCACTGCGGTTGTGGTGGCGCTCTACGGCGCGAGCTTGCCCTTCCTGTGTCGCGTGCTGCGCGCGGAGCCGGCGCTGACCCAGGCCGTCGTGCTGCACCTCGCCGCCTTCGCCGCCTTCTTCGCGGAGGGCCACCAGTGCATGCTGAACACCATCGACTGGAACGCGTCTTTTGTGGGCATGCCATGGTACAACCTGTACGCTGGCGGGATTCTGGTGCTCAGCCGCACCTTCCATGTCTTTCTTCTCGTGCCGTGGGCACTGTGCATCTGGCCAGCCGCAACGGGCGACGTGCACGCCGCGCGAGGCGTCGCCGCGCTCGAGGACGCAGAGGCGATGGCAGCCGCGGCGCGGCACAAGAAGGACGAGGAGGCGGTTGCGTCGCAGCCGCCACGTGCGACTGCCTCTGGCACTGTCGTCGTGGTGCTGTACGTGTACGTGATGGTGGTGCAGTCGTCCGTCTCCTGCTTCAATGGGTACGTTCAAAAGACGCACTTGATGCTCTTTCCCATCTTCTGCCCAAAACTGCTCTTCGATGGCGTCGTGGCGCTGCTGACGTGCGCGGCGGCCCTCGTCGTGCTTCTCGTCGCGTCTCCTGCGAACGCCGGTGCCCGGGGTGGATGGTGGTGAGAGTGCTGTGCACGGCAGTGGCGCACCGCGAGGCGACAAGAGAAGGAGCTGCGGAGTGGTGGCGAGCTTTTCTGGGACGCGTGCGGAGAGGCGCGCGGCTCCACTGCGTCGAAGACCGGCGATCAACACTCCTCACCCCCACAAAGAAAAACCCGCTGCGCCGTGTGTAAGTGAACCGTTTTGCCTGGAATAGGTGTGTTTCTGCGTGTGTGTCTGCGTGTGTATGTGCAGGACGCACACGAAAAGAAAAGAACAGGAAAGCTGATGCCGTGGTGGGTGCACTGATGGCAAGCGAAGCACTCAAGACTCGTTTGGGACACGGCCCAGGTGCTCCTGCCGCCCACCTCCCACCCCCCTCCTGCCCCTCCCCACTCACCGCGACACGATCACGGTGCGCCGGTGCCGCTCACTGCGTTGACCCCATCCCCGTTTCCCCCCTCCCGCCAACCCTCAACGCACGACATGTCTTGCCTCACTGACGTGCGCACTTCGGGGTGCTTTATCCGCCACCCCACCCCCTCAAACAGTGCCGTGCACACCCGCACGTGCATTGGCACATCCGCAGTTCACAGAAACACACAAGAACACACACGCACGCACGCACCGACGCAAACGCGCCGTCTTGCTGCCTGCTGGAAGCCACACAGCAGGGTGTGCGTGGCAATTCAGTAGAGAGGCTGACGCACGCCGCACCGACGTTGCCGAAGTCGCAGGGCTCTGTCGCCGCCTCCCCCTCTCTCAGCTCTGCGCATCTTAGCGCTCTGGCGCAGGTGCCCTCAGTCTCCCCCCTCCCCTCCCTCTCTCATACACTACTGCAGGTGCGCTGCCTTGGTTTCAGGCCTCTCCAACTACAACCGTCCCTCGAACTCCGTGTGTGTGCGCTGCTGCGATGGAAGCCTACATGCAGGCCCTCCGCCTGCGCGCTCGCGACGCGGCGCACACCTGCTGGACCGCCACCTTCCCGTCCGATCGGCCCTCCGGCACTTACGCCGTCTTCACCTGCGCCATCAATGGCGGCCTCCTCGTGTGGACGTTTGCGGTGGTGCTGTCCCGCACGTGCGACACGATGACCGGGCGCTGGGTCTACCTGGGCGTGGTGCACTGCTTCATCAACATGGGGTACTGCATCGCCGTCATGTTCACCACGCGGCGCCGCATCGCTGCCGGTATCCCGGAGGACATGTCGCAGTGGCGTGTGTGCTACTCCGACGCTCTCACGCTGCTGTACCTGCTGTACGTAATCTGGGAGATCGTGTGGATGGTGGCAGCTGGCAAGTACGCGGTGAGCCGGCCGTCCAGTCCCTGCCTCGGCCACCTGAACGTGCAGGTGGCGTTCTTCTCCCTGTACCTGATCCTCGGCACGTGCCTCTTCTACAGCACCTTCATGACAGAGCACTGGAGCCGGCCGCACTGGCGCCGCTTCGCGGCGATGCGGTACGACTACCTCCACAACCCCACCAACCAGCCAACCGTGCGCTGGCGCGACGAGCACGCCGGCGACGACGGAGAACCGGTGGAACTCGACCGGGTTGGCGGCGGCACCGCGCCGCGCCGCGGCGGGTCTGAGCGGACGAGCACGCACGACTACGCGAGCATCATGGACGACGCGGCGACACAGAGCACGCGCGACGGCGACCGCAGCCGACAGGGGCGAGGGCGACGACGCGAGGGAATCTAGTCACGCACCCGCGTTGCTGAGAGCAGCCGCTGCTGTCTCCCTTTCATCCCTCACACACGGGAGGTGCGGCGCTGCCCCGGACGGGTGGCCCCCCCCTCCCGCCCCGCTCCGTCGTCCGGTTTACTCAGCGTCTACCTTGCGTGGCCGGAGCCCGCAGCCTCCCACCCTCCCGTCCCTCACGCTGCGACCCTTCTCCCAGCGCCTGTCCCTCCCCCTCCCCCCCCTCCAGCCCAAACACAGACACAACTACATCAACACCGTTGCCGCACCTCGCGCGTCCCGACTGTTGCTCAGTGCGTTGATGAGGCGAAGTATCCAAGTGTTATGGACGAGACGCACGCAACGTCTCCTGCACACCCCTCACGACTCAGAGAAACCAAGGAGCTGCGGGACGGCTGGGCGTGCCGTCAGGGGCGCACCACGCCATCAAGCGCGTCGCACCCCCTTTTCGCCGTGCCCGCATGTGTCAATGCGCCGCGTCACGTGCGCCACACGCGTGCACTTTTCCATTCTCTCTTCCCCACTCTCCCCCATCCGCACACCTCGCGCTCGATTGTTGGGCGCCATAGAGAACAATACCCACGCACACGTCCACACGTGTCACGACCGCCGCGACGTGCACCGCACGCGGTGTCTCTTCGCTTTTGCTTTCCGCTCCCCTCCCCCCTCCACCCGCCCACCGCTGCCGTTCATGAAAAGCCGCGCCCGGCGCGACAGCGAAGGTGGCGGTGGCGAAGACGAGTTCCCGCTGGTCGACTCCACGCGGCGGCCGCGCGGGTACGTCTCCGGCGCGGAGCGCATCGTGTGGACCCGCGCCACCGTCAGGCGGTTCATTCTTGCCGTCGTGGGGCTGGTGGTTGTGGCGACGGTGGTGGGGCTCGGCATCCACTGGATGCTCAACGATGAGCGGCTCGACTACTCCAGGCTGGACCACGCGCGGCCACCGTGGTAGCCCGCGCCGAGCTCTCATACACGACCTGCACCTACACCCACCCCGCGTCCGACACCCCTCGACCTCGCTCCGCACCACACCGCAACGGAGCCAACAACAGCCGCGCGGAGCGCACTACACGGCAGCCCACACAGCGATGTACACTAAACGCGGCCCGTGGCAGGCGTGCCTGCGTGTCGGTCTGTCTGCACGTCAGAAGAGGTGCCATGGATGTCGTTGCGCGGATGTTGGCTGAGCAAGACGACCCAGTTGCCAAGCGATCCGCGTCTGTTGCTGCTGCTATTTGTTTCGTGCGCTCCCTTCCCCTCCTCCACCGTGCATCACCGCGGCCGCGCCATCAACGCGTACGCAGCAACTGTGCCTCGTGTGTGTCTGTGTGCGCCTGTGCGTGTGTCGCCCTGCCCGAGATGCGTGTCTCAGCTTTGAAATAGTAGAAACAAACACGGTTGTGCAACATGCGGGCAGTCCACTGTGTGCGGTGAGGCATGTAAAGGGCGCCTTGTCGAACACTGCCTCTGCCGTCGTACGTATCGGTGCACCCACCGACCCTTCCGTGCGAGGCCGGCAGCGGGCGTACCATAATCCTCTCCGCCCCCCCTCCCCCTCCCCCACGCAGAGGGGCAACACCACACACAAAGGGAGCAGACCACGGCCATCGGTCGTGCTGCTCCTGTGAGGGGCTCGCTCGGCGGTGCGCACGGCCCGCTCGCTTTCGAACTGATGCACGTGACGTGTGCACCGCGCTGGTCCCTCTGAATGCTCCACTCACTCCGCCACACTCCCAGACCCCCGCCGATACCACGACCCACAGCTGCTGTCACAACGCGCCGCACACACCTACGCTCCCCACCCCAGCCCCTCGCCTTCCCCGTCCCCTCCCCTTGAGCTTCTTTGTGCCGGACCCACGCCCACAGTGGCGCGCGTCGCTCCACCGCCCCCCCCCCAGTCACACCGCAAAACCACCCATTTCGCCCCCCCAATTCCGCTTGTCAGCCCGCTCGCTAAGCGCCCGCTTCTCACGATGCTGAATCCCGCCGTCTTCCTGCAACGATATGTGTTCAACTTGAACGCCCTCGCGCTGGCGGTGCTGGCGCTCCAGAACGCCGGCTACCTCGTCCTGATGGGGTACGCACAGCAGCTGCAGATGGCCGCCGCGGCCGAGGCCCAACGGGATGATGCCGCAGCGCCAGTCAAGAAGTTCATTGGCTCCCACTTCCTTGTGACGACGGAGCTCATGAAGCTCCTCTTCTCAACGTTGTGGTGCGTCGTTGACGAGGTGCTCGTAATGCGGCAGGACGGTGACACGACGCAGCTCATCGAGAGCGCCGAGCACCCGAAAGACGAAAAGGATTGGGATGATGACAAGAATACCGCCGGTTCCACTCCGTCCTACGCGAACGACTCGGCGATGGAGATGCCGTTCCAAAAAGCAAAGGCACAGGATCGCCAGTGGAGTGACGTGACGGGCGATGAGGAACTGTCGGGGCCCGTCCCGCTGCATGTGCTCCTGTGCCGTCGGCGCTTCTTGGTGCTGCTGATGTGTCGCATGCGCCCGGCCCTCGGGCTGGACCGGAGGTACAAGGAGGCGCTGCTGATGGTGGTGCCGGCCATCGTGTACGCGATCCAGGGCATCCTGCTCATCCACGCGCTAAAGCTGCTCGACCCGACCATGTTCCAGGTGCTGTACCAGGTGCGCATTCTCTTCACCGCCGTGATGCTGCGCGCGGTGTTGGGCCTCCGCCTGTCTGTGGTGCGGTGGTTGGCGCTGGTGGTGTTGATGCTGGGCATCACGATGACGCAGATCCGCGAACAGAGCGACTCGCCGCCGCCGGCTGCGGGGGAGCGGGTAGGACTGGAGGCTCTCAAGCATTGGTCGCTGGAGGGCACCCTGGCGGCACTTGCCGGCGCCTTCCTCAGCGCGTTCTCCGGTGTCTTCATGGAGTTTGTGCTGAAGAAGCGCGGCAACCATTTTCACGTCTCCGCGCGCAACGTGCATCTTGCCCTCTTCTCGGTTGTGTACTTTGCCGGTGTGTTCCTCCGTGAGATCATCAAATCGGATGAGACCAGCGACTTCACGCAGCGTGTGGGCGATTTCTGCTGGACCTTCTTCGACGGCTTCACGGGGCTGGTGTGGTTCCTGGTGGTGCTGCAGGCGTTGGGCGGCATGCTGGTGGCCGTTGTTGTGCGCTACTGCGACAACATTGTCAAGGCCTTCTCGACTGCCTCTGCGATTGTACTGAGCGGAACCGCTTCTGTTTTTCTCTTCGACCTCCCGCTGAGCGTGCCCTTTGTCGCCGGCTCGCTGCTCGTGATGACGTCCATCACGGTGTACGGCTTGAATAAGTGAAACACGGGGTCTGTCTCGCGTGCTGGGAAGCAGGAGCGAGGCCGTGTGCGAGCGTTCTACGAGGCACCACCATTTACTTCGGTTGCATTCCTTTCGTATCTACGGCTCCTCTCTTTTTTTTTTCTGTTTTCTTTGCTGTGCCGTGCCGCCCCCCCCCCCCCCCCCCCCCCNGTGGGGGGCCCCCCCCCCCCCCCCCCCCCCCCCGCGCGTGGTGACCTCGTGCATGTGTGTGCACGTGTCTCTGCGACACTGCACTCGTGTGCACGTGTGTCTGCTTTGTCGTTCTCTGGCGGGGCGGGGGGGGGGTCGGCAGTCGGCAGTGGGAAGGCTCCGGGCGTGTCGGGTCTCTCACAGTACTTCTTTATTAGCTAGGCGACAGCCTGCTTTATGATTGCAATGCGCTCGCACAGTCCCTCGCACACGCGCGTGTACTGCGACAGGGCTCTCTCTCTATCTGGCATTCTCTCGCTTCAGCCGACGTTTACGTTGGCGAGTAGAGTAGCCCATCTAGGTCGCCGCATGTGTGCGATCGTGGTTGCGTGCCCTACTTGGATGATAATTGTTCTTTGTGGTTTAGTTGTCAGCCTTTTCGCTGCTTTGTACTCCGGTTCTAAGTTGTGTGTGTATATGTGTGTGTGTGTGTTTCTGTGTTTGTGTGTTTGTGCGTGTTTAGCATCACTCCCCTTCGCTGCCTGTGCGTTCTTGATTGACACGGGCGGTCCCCGCATGCTGCCTTCGTACCTCGGGGGGCGTCCGCCCTTCTTCGCTCCCCGAGACACACACACACACACACATACACGCATACCGTCGCAGAACCTCGCCTCAGAAGACGAGGTGGTGAGAAGGGGAAGGAGGCCCAAAGCGAGAAACGAGCTGCACGCTTGACTCTCGCTACCGCGCTTCCATGTCTCCGCTCGCGCAAGGCGACGCGTGCGACTCTGAGGACTGCTCGCACGGAGTTGCTTGCCGCAGGGTGCGAACGGGCTGCGTGGTATGGTGGTGCGGTGAGTCGCCTCATCGCCTCCGAGAGCTCGCCTCCATTTGACTTGTCTTTATGGTGGTACCGCCGCTACGTAGAGCGGTGGCGGCACGTGCGACAAGCAGGCATTGCCGTGACGCCTCGTGTCGAGATTGCTGAGACGTCGCTTCGAACCGAAAGCCGCTTCCGCGCGTGCTGTACACGTTCTACTTTTGTTTCTCTCACTCTGACGTCGAGCTGGCGGTTTTGGGGAGTCTTGTTGACTGGGGCGCTTGTGCGCCCCCAGCAGGACATTGAATCCGTGCGTGTCTGTGTATGTGTGTGTTTGTGTGTGTGTGTGTGTGTGTGTGCGTGTGTGTCCCTCTTCCTTTCATCCTCGCTGTGCGTGCGCTCGACTTGCTATTCTCCGCCTCTCCTCCTCCATTTGCTATCGGGCGGCGGCTTCCGCGCGGCGGACCTTCAGCGTCGGCAACACTTCAATGCTCCGCCCTCGCGTTTCCATCTTCGCTCCTTTCTGTCATCCTACATTGTTCTCCCTCTTCTACGCCATGGCGCGACTCCGCACTCCCGATTTGCGTGCCCCGCAGCGCATTCGGTGTTTTTTTGTTTTTGCCTCGCTTCCCCCCCCCCCCCCCTCCCTCCTCCCTCCTCCCTCCTACCCTTGCCACCAGCTCCCTCTCTTCCTCACGTAGCGCCCACGCACCCCCCCGCCCGCCCGCCCACATCTTCGTTTAACCCTGCGCGCTTCGATGCGCAAAAGGGTAATAGAGAGATCTAGGCGTGCGTGATGGCCGCGACGAGGGCCCTCTCCACCCCCCTCCCCTTCTCACTTCGTCGACCTCACAATCCGCTCCGCACGCGGTCGCTCGTGTGCCGCGGAGACACGGGGCGCGCAGACGATGCGCTCGGAGAGCGCGCCGGTAAGAAAATCCTGAGGAAAACGAAGACGTGTCAGCAGGCGCAGGACGTTGCACTCCGACTAACACCGACTCTCGTAGCGTCCGTTCCTTTCGTGGAGGCGCGGTACTCAGCCGTGCGTGAGGCCACAAGTCTCCGACTTCGCCTCACCCGCCTCGCCCCCATCCGCCCCC
>JASAOO010003545.1:0-69445 GCA_030849075.1 Zelonia costaricensis
GGGGCTCTGGAGGTGCGCGAGGTGAACACGCCTTTGCCATTGTTGAAGAGGAATACGTTCTCTCCGATGTGTGAAGAGAAGAGTGTTGGAAAGTTCTGTGGGGATAGGTGGGACGGTCGTCCATAGCTGTGTACGTAATCAATGATGAAGTTACTGAATATGTGATGCGTCGGAACAAGCGCGTTGCGTCAGCAACCGTATCCGCAGCTGCTAACATGTCGCCCTTTCCCTCCTCCTCCCCTCTCCCTCTCAACACATAATTAGGTTACCATACCGTAAAAGCCCCCCCCCCCCATTCCCCCCCATGACATCGGATGCGCGCCCCATCGGTCGGGGCATCAGCGCCGCCGAAAACAGGGACATCGCGGCCCTTTCAAATCGGATCTTCGAACACCTGCCCACCCAGGCGCAATGCCCTCGCGGACTGACCCCCAGCACGGCCGGCAGCCCGGAGGAACAGACGATGCCCCGGCCCGCGCCTGCCACGCACCACAGGCAGGGGGGGTCCCGGCGTGAAGCGCCGGGGGGGATAGGAGACACCCGCGCCCCGGATGGCAGCACCGGGAGCCCTCACGAAAAGATCAAAACGCAAAGAGGCGCCGCAACCCGCGTCGAAGTTGCGGTGCCCGAAGAAAGTCCACAGGTGCTCCTCAAGAACACTTGGGGCACGACCTGGTCAGAGCTGCGCAGCCCCCCGGCACGCCCCTGGACACGGCACATCATTTGAGAGGGGCACTGACGCCCATGCCGCAGGCAAAACCGCCGCCGGGGGCCGAACTGCTGAGAGTTTTCAAGGGGGTGGACGCACCCACAGCGCATCTTCTGCTAACCTGAAGGGCGGCGTGTCGTTGGCACCAGATGCAGCGCCGAGAGCCCCACAGTGTTCTGTACAGAAATCAAAGCGAGGTTGTGTTGCATTCGGGAAAAAAGGCCAGCCAAACCCACCTTTTCGGCCGGACTTCCGCGCGGTGCGTTTCAGCGGCCCGCGGGGGCTCACGAAACAGATTGCCACCACGAGGAAGGGCAAGAAAAAGGACGACAAGCCACTTCAGTGCCCGACGCAGAAGCTTCCACGCCTTCTCGCAACTGGGGGGTGAAGAGGGCACAGGATCAGGCGCGCGGCGCCACCCGATGACCTAAAAGCGCTGCGTTGGGGGTTCCCCCCTCCCAACAGCACCGCCCACGGACAAGCCCTCCCCAGTTTCCCGATTCCCGGCGACTTGGCGGTCCGCCGCGCGGGGGAGCAGCTTCAGGCGGCTCGGCACCCCGGCACCGGATTATTTGCGCGCCCCCTACGTCCGACGAGGCCTGGGTGAAAACACCAGCAGGGAAGCCGTCACCAGCTCGTTTGGACCCAGCCCCTGTCCGGGGGGCCGGAAAACCCCCCCTTCCCACGACTGGGGAAGAATCCGCGCTGCCTCAAGTCGCGCCGGCGGGACCCCTGAGCCACCCTCGGCTGGCATAGAAAATGGTGCCGGAGAGGCGACGGCGCTTGGGGGAGAACTGGGGTTGGACTCGAAAGTGCCCGCAGGATTCGCCGCGAACGCAAGCCCCCGCGGCACTACCCCTGGGCGGTGCGAACGAGTTGTGAAAGGTAAACGTCGTAGAGTTGTGTGGCCACCGGTGAGCCGCGGTTGGGTTTGACTTCGCGGCGGCCGGGCCATGGGATCGTAAGCCCCCGCCGCCGCTTCATTCCATTGCCGAGAAAGGTGAACGCGTGGCTGAGCGCGCACGGGGGACACGTCCAGATGAGGCTTCGCTTTGGGAGTTTGACAAAGACCGGGGGTGTCACCGATGTGAAAGCGCCGCTCCCCCAGGCCCCCCGCCAGTCGAGATTCGGCCGCTGTCCTCTTTCAGCCATGGGACGGGTGTGTCGTTCCAGAAGACGAGGTTGCCGGCGAGGTTTTTGCGTCGGCTCGGAGGCCACGCAGCGCGCCACACCCGCCGCGGCAGGGCACCCGCGCGCACGCCGCGCACCCAACGTGAAACACGAAGGCCGCCATGTGTATTAGGAATCCCCGCTTTCGAGCGTGCCAGGTCGGGTCAAACAAGTCCTGGCTGCACAGCACCCGCGCCACAGGGGCCAGGGACACGCCCAACAACCGAGAAAGCCGTCACTGCTCAAAACCACGTGGGTCCAGCGGCGTAGCGGCGCGACCACGTGAGGCACACGGTGTGCGCCGGTCAGAAAGCAGCGGGAAAGCCGCATGGGATTCAACGGGGGGGGGGGGGGGCAACCGCAGTCCAGCCCCTAAGTCCCTTACGGCGCACATGATTGGCGGCACGAGCCAGTTTTGGTGGTTTATGAAATGCGCCCACCGTCTGTTGTTGCGTTGGTCACCTTGGTTATTAGAAAGCCACAGCCACGCCGCATTAGCGCCAGGTGGAAAACGTGGGGTGGCGGGGTGGCACTCTCCGGCCACCGCGAACGTGCCCCGGTGAGTTCTCCAGCGAGGCAACACCAGTAATGCGGCGCGCGACCTCTGCACCGACCACACGCCGGCAGGGTGAGGTGCAGTGCGCGTAAACCGCAAAACGAAGCAGCTGCAATTGCCGGCAAACAGTGGGGGGACGTCCCCGCCCCCAACGCCAACGCAGAAGACCCGCGTGCATTACAATGCCCTTTCGAGTCCTTTCGTTCTCTCTGAGTTCCAAGTGTCGGTGTCGGCCCTCGCATCGATGACACCCCCCCCCCATCCACAAGGGCCACTCACGCAACCACGCGCTCAATGTTGCACTCTCTGACGCGGTGGCCCCCCTTCCACGGCCCGCCACACGCAGTCAGCGGAAAACTCGGCAGACAAGCTGAGCCGCGAACCCGCACGCCAAGCGCGGCGGGGAAGAACAGGTGACCTGGGGCGGGGGGGGCGGCGGGCCCCCACTCTTCGAACACATGCAACGGCATTTGTGGAATGCGCAATTGGCGAGCCCCAGTTCGCCGCCACCATTTTTGGCCGCCCCCCAGCCGCCCCGCCAGAAAGCAACCGGAGGGTGGAGTCTGGTTGCAAAGACCCGTGCGGAATGGAGACGGCCAAAACCAACGGGCACTATGGGATTGGGGTTGCGCATTTCCAGAAGCGACTGCGATCGCTGAGCTTTCCCGACTTCGTTCTCTCCCTTCATGCCCTCAGCTCCCTTCATCTCCCGGAAAGCTCCGGGAGGGGCTGCGGCACAGAGAATCCGCACCACAGGCCCCCAATACCCCCATGGAGCGGCGCGGCAAAAAGGCAGGCGCAAGGCTGTCGCCAGCAGTCTCAAAAAGGAAGGGCCCAGGAGCCGCACTTTTCCCCAGCACCGGCCACGTGGCAGCGCAAACGGCGGTGCGGCAGGGCAGCAGCCCGCCGCCGCAACGGGGGCCGAGTGTGGGCGTCCGGTTCTGAAAGCTCGGCGCGGCACGGAACCGCGCCGCAATCGGTGACGCTCGGCACAGACGTTCCGCCGCTAAGCGCAGTGACAGCCTGAGCCGTGCCTGTTCGATGCGTGCTGGTTAGGGGGGGGGCGGTTGGGGGGGGAGTACAACGTGGCAGGAGTCAAAGTGCCCCATGGTAGCCACCGCCTCAAGCGCAGGACTTGTGGGAAGTGTTGTCGTCGACATTGCTCAACGTTGGGATCGCGCAAGCGGGCTCCGGGCACCTCTCTCGCTTCTGCTTCCCTTTGGTCTCGGGCTACTCACGCTCTTGCGTTGTGGCAGTTTCACCCTCGCGTGCCATTCGCAGAAGCTAGCGCTCCTTTGCTGGCCCCTCGGTCTGGCCTTGGTTTCGGCAGCCCTTTGACTGTCCCAGGGGGGGGGGAGGGGAGGAGAAGAGGCAGTGTGCAGGCAATCGCAGAATGCGTCACGTGTGCGCTAGCGTTGCAGCGGCGCTGAAAAACCACTTGATTCGGGTACTCGCGTTTTCGCCTCGGAGAGAAGTCGAGGTGCTGTTAGTGTGTGCTTATCCCCCCTTTGTCAGAGAGGCCCGTCTGGGAGGCCCCCCTGCTGAGCTCAACCGGCTAGCCGCGCACGAAGCTGACCTGAATTGTAGAAGACAGGCCGCACGCGGGTGCTTCGATCTTGCGTTTGCCGAGTTGCGCTGTAGCGGGCCCGCCGCCCCACAAAGAAGCACACGCTGGGAGTGCCCTCCCCGTCTGGGCGCAGTCTCCACGCTGCGTTGCCCTTGCTCGCCTTGAACATCCGAGTGAGCGGCAGCAAACTCGAAACCCGGCAGCTTGCGGCGCGAGCCGAGCATCGCCCCTGGAGTGACTTCATGGGGTGGTTGCGTCCATCCGTTGCACTTGACAGGCTCCTACCCCACTCATTCTTCCCCGACTCTCCGCCCTCCGTACGAGCCGTCGGGCCGCCACACAGAAGCCTGCGCCAACCTCGCCTACAATGGACGCAGATGCGCTTCTGCTTCTGGCCAGCTTTTGTCGCCTGCGCCTACAGGCACGGCCGGTTCTCTTCCTACCTTCAGGCTCCCAAGTGCTCAGTGTTGCCGCATTTGCAGACCTCTGGCAAGGGAGTCAGCCGAGTCACGGCCGCGGGGGAGGCTTTTCCCTTTTCCTCCGGGTTCTTGTCGCGGAGGTGACGGCCGCGACGGCGCCGAGGGACCAGCTGACGGCTGCCTGGATGCTCTGTTCTTTGCTCACTGAGCATGTCCCTGAGCTAGACAGCTTCTTCTGGCGCTGCGCCGTGGCGCAGGAGGCGTTTCGCAAGTCGCAGCTGAGGGCCGCTCGGCAGCACCCATCGTGTGACACTTATTGCCTGCATAGCTTGACGCCGCTTTGGGATGAAAAAGTGCAGGACGGCAAAGGCATGGATCTGCGGAGCACTTTTGCACCTTGCGCAGCCAGGAAATTCGGCTACAGATGTGTCTCGTCAGGGTCCCACCGAAACCGATCAGAAAGCGCAGCGGTAGCATTGGGGTACTCGATCCCGCTGCCCGCAAGCGCCGAGGCGCGCGCTCTCGTCTGCTTCTGCACTCGAATGCGCAGTCGACGCAAGTCTTTCCGACTGTGCTGCATTCGACGCCTTGATGACTGCCACAGCGTAGATCGTCTCAAGTCGAGCTTGAGTGCGGCACACTTGCGCCTCCTCGTCGCTCAGCACAGCGTTGAGGACAACATCAAGGAGACCTGCCGAACACAGGGCGTCTTTGTTATCGAACGGCTGGGGCGCAGGGCGGTAGACGTGCTGGAGGAAAAGCTGCAAGCAACCGTTTTTGAAAACTACTCTGAGTGGCAGCTCTCCTTAGCATCTACAGATACGGTGAGCTGGCAAAGTTGCTGGGCTGCCGCAACACAGCGATCTGGAGGGCTTCTTTTGCACCTCCACACGCGATGCCATACGGCGCCAAGAGATGATCTCACCAGACCACTGGCGGCCGCGGAGAGGGAGCCAGAAAAGAACCTGGCTCAAGTGCCTGCCGCAGCGCCGCAGCGCCGGTTGCAGCATGTTGCCTCCTCTAACAGACTCCTGGCATCTCTTCTTCGGTGGCATCTCCTGGCACTTGTTTTCTCGCCCAACGCAGGTGCTGGGAGGGGCGGCCCTTGTGACGGCGAGAGGGGCTTTCTAGACGACGAGCTGGTTGCCTTCGTCCTCGGCGCTGCCAGCAGGCTGAGTCGCTTCTTGCTTGAGTGACGCAAAACTGAAAGCAACTTCACATCGAGAGATGTTGTGAGGCATCAACCTGGGGATTGCAAAATACAAACCCACGGTATTCGAGCCGCGCGCGTGGGGATCTGGGGAGCAAAACTGGCAAACTAGACGGTTTGAAAGGTCTTGTGCAAAGCCATGCATCAAAGGACTCCTCTAATTTCTCTCTTCTGTATCTCACCTGCTGCTTGAGTCTTGCTCTTCGACAATCCGCGGCTTTCACCACAGCCTTTGTGGATTTCAGCACATTACATTATTACATCTCAGTGCGTACTCTTTGTCGCCACCACGGATGACGCAGTCGATGAGCGGAAACAACGCTGACTGGGGAGACATGGTGCTTCCCGGCGTTTACATGATTCAGCGCACCGCCAAGTCCGCTCTGACAACGGAAACGGTGCAGGCAGACGGGACCGTCAATTTGGAGCTCGTGCATCTTGAAATTGAGGAGGCAGAGAAGCACATTGAGCTGCTTGACAAGAGCAACAGGGAAATTGCCTTGTACCTCAAGGAGAAGCGGGAGGGGAGCTGCGACGCCGAAGGCGACACCGGCGTCACCTCGATGGCTGCACTCGCAGACGGCGGTGTCGAAGAGGAAGAGGGCGATGCGGTTTTCCGAGAGGCGCTTGAAGAAAACGTGCTGGTTATTGCAAGGAAAAAGCGCGAAGTTGAGCTGCTGCGGGCGCTGCTGGGTGGGCAGCGGTGCGGGTGCTCACACGCGCATGCGCACCCACACGCTCCTCCTCCTCCTGCCGTGGAGCCAAACGCGGAAACACGAATCACGCTCTAGCACTTTTTTGATCCCGCCGCTCTCTATTTAGCCTGCTGCTCCCAACGCTCTTCGGTGCCTTTTTTTTTCCTGGCCTTGCTTCGCGCGAGGAGTGCCGCCATCGCTCTTCCGTGAAGCGCCGAGGAAAGCAACCTAGAATCGAAATCATCGCTCGTCATACCGTGTGGCGTAAGAACACCTCTCTGCGCTCCGTACTAACTGCTGAATTGGATAATCAGCGGCGCGCACTTTCTGCCGCTACCGCGGCGTTGCAAATGTCTGTGCAGGGACTCTTCCTCTCAATCTTCCCACTCTTTGCTTCTCTGTCCCACCTCGAGTGGTTTCGCAAACCGCTCCCGCCTGGTCACTACCGGCACGACCTCACCTGGCCGTACCCCAGGTTCACTCTCGTCACTCTACACCGAAAGAAAAAACAACATCACCTTTCCCCGCCGCCGTCGATGCCGCCGAAGAAGCAGGACAAGGAGGAGCCCAAGACGGTGCTGCTCGGCCGCCCCGGCAGCAACCTGAAGGTCGGTATCGTTGGCCTCCCGAACGTGGGCAAGTCGACTTTCTTCAACGTTCTGTCGAAGAAGGGCGTCCCAGCAGAGAACCGCCCGTTCTGCACCATTGACCCCAACACGGCTGATATCAATATTCCGGACGACCGCTTCGACAAGCTGGTGCGCATCCACAAGCCGGCATCCATTGTGCCGGCGCAGGTGCACATTTGCGACATTGCCGGCCTCGTTCGTGGTGCAAGCAACGGCGAGGGACTCGGCAACAACTTCCTGTCCCACATCAGCTCATGCGACGGCATCATCCACATGGTGCGCGTGTTTGAGGAGATTGAGATTACGCACGTGGAGGGCGACCTAGACCCCATTCGCGATCTGGAGATCATCTTTTCGGAGCTGGTGATGAAGGACCTGCAGGTTGTCAACGCCCAGATTGACAAGCTTACGCCAATGGTGAGTCGCGGCCTCGACAAGACGAAGAAGGGCGACCTTGAGACGCTGCACAAGGTAAAGGAGGTACTGGAGGAGGGCAAGCAGGTTCGCTGCTGCCAGTGGAACGGAAAGGAGATCGACTTCCTCAACACTGTGCAGCTGCTGACGGCAAAGCCTGCCATGTTCCTGGTGAACATGTCGGAGAACGACTTCCTGCGCCAGCGCAACAAGTGGCTGAAGAAGCTGAAGGACTGGATCGACGAGCACACCGGCGAGCCGATGATCCCGTTTTCTGCGGAGCTGGAGACCACCTTTGTCGCCATGGCGCCGGAGGAGGTGGACAAGTACTGCGAGGAGCACAAGACCAAGTCCCAGATCCACAAGATCATCAACACCGCCTACAGCATCATCAACCTCATCCACTACTTTACCGCTGGCCCCGATGAGGTGAAGTGCTGGACGATCCAGCGCAGCACCAAGGCGCCGCAGGCTGCCGGCAAGATCCACTCTGACATGGAGAAGGGCTTTATCTGCGCTGAAGTGATCGAGTGGGCCGACTTCGACCGTCTCGAGAGCGAAGCCGCCTGCCGCGACGAGGGGAAGCAGCACCAGCAGGGCCGCAACTACGAGGTACAGGACGGCGACATCATCTTCTTCAAGTTCAACGCGGCGAAGGGCGGCAAGAAGTGAGCGCTGCGTCAGGCGTCACTGACACGCGCGCGACAGCCTCAGGTCGCCTCTTTTTCTCCCTTCTCCTCCACTGTTTTTCGTTCTCTCCACTGTAACAGAAACCAACAAGAGAAGAGGAACATCTAACTAAGTAGAGGCGGCGCGGCCTCCCTGTCGGTTGGCGCCGCACCGCCCCTACTGAAGCTCCTTCTTCCCCGCGCGATGGGGCGAGCCTGGCCGCCTGCTTGCGGCGCATGCGGGAAAACTCCTTTGTGAAGTGACTGTAATGTGATGAAAAAGAAAAGAAAACGACAACAGTGGATTCTGGAGCAGAGCACCGATGAGGAAACTGAAAGGAGGACGCTCATCAGCGGTGCAACCCGTGGTGTGCCGACTCAGGTCAGCTGTACGCCCTCTAACAGCGGCTAGCTTTTTTCCTCTCGTCATCGCTTAGCGACTCCCCCTCTCTCCCATTGTTGGGCTCGAGTCGGCAGCCTTGCCGGCGTTTCGCGTGATGTAAGAGGCGTGCCTCCTTGGCTTGAACGACGTGCATCGCGCCAAAGCGTTCACACGGCGCCACAGCATGATCCTCCTCTGCCGCTCACACCACACGCTTTCTCCTGCTCCTCTTTTTTTCTGTTTCGACGGCGCGCATTGGTGCCGCACAGCCGGCCAATTGTCGCTGCAATTGTACATAATCCGCTGCCTCTCCGCTTTGCAGAGAAGGCCAGAGTCACACGTTGCGTGTTGCGCCCGTGCGAGCTGCGAACACGCGTATACCACTCTCCTCTTCCACTTCTCCAGGCTCCTCCTCGGACCTCGCTCTTCGACTTCACCGTCACGAATTCAACAGAAGACGGTGACGGGACACACACATAAGCAACCATGTCGATGAAAGGGCTGAGTGCCCTCAAGGGCAACACGCAGACCATCCTCATTTCGCCGGTGCGGGACAAGTACTCTATTCTGATGGAGGATGACAAGATGCGCGCTGGGGCAAGTAGCATGCAGGGCTGGCGGAGCACGATGGAGGACGCGCACGCGGTATACCTTACGGTCCCCAACATGCCAGGCAACATCCGCGACGAGGACTGCGCTATTGCAGCCGTGTTCGATGGGCACTGCGGCAGCAGGTTTGCGCAGTCGTGCGCTGCCCACATTCGCGAGTGGCTGACGGCCACCGACGCGTTCAAGAAGGGCAGCTTCGAAAAGGCGTTGCGAGACGCCTACTGCGCCGGCGACGCAGCCCTGCACAAGGCCATGCCAAACGAGCTGAGCGGCTGCACCGGCAACTGTGTTTTGGTGGTGCAGAACCACTTGTACTGCGCCAACACCGGCGACTCGCGGGCAGTGCTGTGCCGTAACGGCGAAGCCATCGCGCTAAGCGAGGACCACAAGCCGACGAATCCGGCGGAACGGGAGCGTATCATGAAGGCTGGCGGCTTCGTCCAGGGCGGCCGAGTCAACGGGATTCTGTCGCTCAGCCGCGCCTTTGGCGACTACGCCTTCAAGGACATGAGCCTGAAGCCGGAGCAGATGGCCATCACCGTTACCCCGGACGTCTACCACACAGAGCTGACCCCGCATGACGAGTTCGTCATCATCGCGTGCGACGGGGTCTGGGACATGATGACAAATGACAAGGCGGTCGAGTTTGTGCGCAACGAGGTGGCCGACCACGGCGACATTTCCCTAGCTTGCGAGCGCCTCATGACGGCGTGTCTCGCGTCGACCCCCACCGCGTACGGCACAGACAACATGACCACAATCATCCTGCAGTTCAAGAGCTCGTTCCTGAAAAAGGTCGAGAGCAGGTATTTCACGGAGAGCGCTGAGTGAGGGCGACCCGCATCGAGGAAGGCAGCGTCGACGTCGCACACGACTGTATTTGAACTTACGCACCCTCTCTCCGTCGCGAGTGCGCCACGACGCAGCTAGCTGGAGCGCGATAGAGCACAGAGGGTGAAAGTGCTGGCGGGTAGCGATGCGTTTGCAACCGCGCACGCCGGCGGGAGAGTGGGTGAGGGGTGGGGGGTGGGGAGGAATGGGGGAATGCGGACGAGAGAGACGCAGGGGGTGGGGGCAGCCGTCTTGGGGCTGGGCTGGCCCACCTCCGCGCGTGGAGCTGAAGTCGCGCGCCGAAAACGGCTGTTGCCCACCCGCGTCTACCTCCCCTACTACCTTCTTTCACTCGGTAATGCTCCGTTTTTCTCTTCTTCCACGCAGCTGCGCCGCGCATGCATGTATGCTGTACGCTTGAGAGGCAGATTGCCATTCTTGCGCGCACACGCTGCCCTTTCTCCGACCGACTCCTTTTCTGGTTTCCTTCGAGCATTCCCACACACCACCGCCTATCCTCCTCTTTCACTACGCTGTTGTTCCCCATCGCCTCTGCTGCCTTCCACACGTCTGTTTTTCCTGTTATTGCAGCTCCGCACTTTGTCTCGGCATTTGCCTTTGTGTGTGCGTGTGTTTGTGTGTCGGCAAGTGTGCTCCTGCGTGATTGCGCCGGGTCGAAGAATCTCGTCTCCCGCCTCCCTTTCTTCTGCGCGATGATGAGCTGCTGTGGTCGCTGTTTTTCTTCGTTTAGTTTAGCGTGTCTTTCGATGTCTTGGCGTGCGCAGGTTGTTGTTGGGTCTAGTTTTCTTTGTCTCCCTTTTGCCTTGCGCGAGCGGGTCCCTCTGGCCGCCCTCGGCAAGGGCGTTGTTGTTCTGAGCGCAGCACACACATGAAGAGAGGAGGACTCCTTTTCGCTTCTCGGGGTGTGCCCATCCACTGTTCTTACATGTCACCCCCTTTTTTTTCTGCCTCTTTCGCTCGCTCTGCCCACCTCCTCCCTGTTTTTGTTTTTGCTCCTTCTCCTTCTCCTCTCCTTCTCTCCCACGCTCGCCGGCTATGGTTTGATTCTTGCCCACCCCACCAAATGTCATAAAGAGGTCAGCGTCAGCTCTCTCCCAACACACCCAACTACGATGCGAGACGAAGGCAGAGACAGGGCTCCCTGCCCCCTTCCGCCACAGAAAACGCCACTGACTTCAGCAACCGAGGCACGATGGCGGCGGGGCCAGCGCGCCGTTGCCGACATATCCGCCCAGCAAGGGAACAAAGGAAGCCCGCCCGCTCGTCAGCGTTCGTTTTCCGCTTTCACCTTCCACCTCCCCTCGCGTGCGGGTGTGCCAATAAGCTGGCCGCCACCGCGCCCGCAAACACGGGCCCTGCAAGTCCGGCGCTACCGCGACCTGTTCCGGAAAGAGGGGAGAGATGGCGTGCACGCGAAAGACGGCGCGCACGGAGGCTGGAGGGCCGAGCTTACCTGCTGGAAAAGAGAGAGGCATCAGGCTTGCCGTGGCCCCACCACATAATGGCCAAAATCCTTCCTCCTCTGCATTCGTCTCCCGCCCCTCATGACACCGCGCACCACGACGACGGAAACGCCGGCCCGTGCGCGTGTTGGCTTCACGACTTCTGCGCTTCCCCTCCCTATGCCACTGATGCTCCCCATTTGCTTTCTCCCGTATCACCCTTCCCGGCCCGCCCTCTCTGTGCACACCTCTATCGCCTCAGCAGCTGTCGTCCACAAGCGACGCACCGCGCGCGCCGACCCCACAAGGACGCGACGTGGTTTCCCACTGCTCTCCTTGTTGCCTCAGCCTTTACTTGTACCTCTCACCCTCCTGTCATGACCGCTGCTAAACCAATACCTCTCCTTCTGACTCTCTCCCCCGGTCTTTTGGCGCCAATCCGTCAAGATGGACCGCAGCGCCGTCGCCGAGTGGAACGTGGTGGGAACCTTCCGCAAGCGGCCGGTCCCGCAGGGCCCCGTCCTCAACTTTACGTCCGACGCGAGCCACCGCGACGGGCTTGACACCACCGACGCCCCTGTTTTGCTCTACGAGGCGCGGGGCGACGGGAAGCAGTCGCAGCAGCCATCGCGGGTGCCACGGTACATAGCCCGCAAAATCGGCATCCCACCGCCGTCCCTGCAAAGGATGAAGGTGGTCTCCTTCGCACCCCCGCGCGCAACTTCAGAGCCGACGCCGGCCGACGACGAGGCTTTCTTTGTCGACTGCGTCGAGCCACCTAGCCCGCCGTCGCGCCACCGCGACCGCGTGCGGCAGCACCGTCGCCTTGTGATTGGCACGATCCTACCCCAACCGCCGCAGCTCGCCCTCCTGCTGCCGCTTGTTACCTTCCTCGCCGACGTCGCGATTCTCGTGGCGAGCCTGACGACGTACAAGCCGGAAAAAGCGCTCATCGCCGCGTGCTGCCTGCTTGTTCTCGTGCCTGACATTGGCGCCCTGGTTCTGCTCTTCAAGCGTGGCATCTACTCTGTCACGTGCGCCGTGCACCTTCTGCTGTGGCCGAACGTCGTGCTACTCTTCATCCAGCCCTTTGTTTCTCTGCTCTTTATGATTCACTTTTTCTTCACCGCGTTGCTGGTCCTCTACTGCCTCCGGGTGCGGGCGAGCACCTTCATGACCTTTTTCGACCTTCGCTGACGCCAGCTTCTGCGTCAGTGCCGCCTCAGCGCCGCTCTTGCCAGGAATGCCCGTGCATGGAGTTACTCAGTCAGGAAGACAAGGCAACACAACACCAGTTGCGGCTGTACAGCAAAAAGCAAAAAAGAAACAGGCATTGGGTACCATCGTACGCGCGCCTGCAGGTGTGCATGTGCGTGCGTGTTTGTGTGTGTGTGGTGGCGTTGCTCGTAGAGGGAATACAAGCAAGGGAGTGCGACGCTTCGGCTCCGTCCGCTTGCCGGACAAGCAAACAGCTGCACTCTACCACTCGCGCTTTTCTCGCGGACTCGTTTGTCCTCTTTTCCATGAGCGCCACCGCGTGCGCACAACGACAACCACTGCTAGTCACTTCCGCGAACGCACCTGTTTTCACTCTCTTCTCGGCATGTTCACTCACGTGCCCCCCCCCCCCCCACGCCCCCCTCACACCTCATTGCACGGCAGGCGACGAGGACACCTGAACGCAGCGAGGTTGCTCTCACGCTTTGACACCGCACCACTTGTTTTGGCCAGCTGCCAGACGGGCTCAGGCTGCAACACACACACACACACACACACACACACACAGACACACACAGACACGCGCAAGCCACGTACACACCGAGGCGCCCTCACGCGTTTGTGTATCAGCGCGCTCCGGCTGAACCGAGGACATGCCACCAAAGCGCAAGGACGAGCAGGGCGGGGCCCCGGCGGACACCTTTCGCTACGCCGACGGCACCGTCTATGACGGCAAGTACGCCGTCCGCCAGGACACGGCTTCTGAAGCCGCCGCAGCTGCGTCCGTCGGTGCCGCGTCTGTGGCGTCGGCGAAGAAGCACGGCGGCGGCGGCGCGGCGTCCAGCGCGGCGGCTGGCGGTGGCTCCCCACAAGCCGGATCTCCGGCCACCGGTGCTGGCGGAGGCGGCAGTCCCGCCGCGTCCGCTGGTGCCTCGTCAGCCGCCGCCAGCGCCGTCGCCGCTGCGGGTGCCGGCGCTGCTGGGGTCGCGGGGGCTGCAGGGGCCTCACCGGCGACACTGAACGCGTACATGCACGGCTACGGTGTCCTCGACGACGCCTCGTGTGCGCGCTACGAGGGCGAGTGGCGCAACGGGCTGATGGAGGGCCCTGGCATGCTGACACTGCCCAGCGGGGCCCGCTACACGGGCGAGTTCGCACACAACGAGTTTCATGGCGCCGGCCGGTACATGTGGGCGGACGGGTCCTACTACGAGGGTGAGTGGGCGCACAACCGCATGCACGGTCTCGGCGTGTACGTGGATGTGACGGGGAAGCGGTGGCACGGCACCTTCAACAACGGCGACGCAGCAAATCTGGTGGCGAAGGTGGAGCTGTAGGGACAGAGCCTTTTTTTCTGTTTTCAGCTGCTCGTGGATCAGCGGCGAGATGGATAGGGGCTTACACGTTTTCGAGCCATGTACATACACACAATCCACTCCACCACATTCGAGACTTCTTCGCAGGAAAGACAAAGCGCGCACTTGAGGGAGGAATACGCATGCGAGAGGTCTACGTGAATGCGGCAAGCGGCCGCCGTCGAGGAGCGCGCGTGTGCGGGTTTCCCTCGCCGCTTTTTTCCTTTTTGTGCGGCGTTGTGTCTGCATGCGATGTGACAGCGTGGGCGGGTCAAGGAAGAGGCGTCACCGTTGACACGCAACGCAGCTGACGCCGACAACGCCTTTCTCTTCGACGCTAGTCGTGGCGTGGGTGGGGGGAGGGGGTGGCCTGCTCGCGCCAGCGCTGGAAACGCACCCGTGCCACCTTTCGAAAAACTCCTCCCAGCATGAAGGCGGTTTTCTTCCTATGCTCACGACTGCCACTTTCACGTGTCTCCTCTGCCTCCCTTTTCTCTCACCCGCGCGGCTTGCGATTGGCATGCGCACTGAAGAAGCGCCTGCGGCAGCCCACAGCGATTCTCACCTCTGCCGCATCGTCTGGTGATCACGCCAAGGTTCAAGTGCACTGTGACCCACGCCTGTGTGCGGCTGCGTGTCCGTTTGCGCGTGAGTGCGTGTGCGCGGTCACGCGTCAACTAGCGAGTAAGCTGCCTTTTTTTTTCGGGGCCTTCTTCTTCTCTGAACCCTTCATACGCCGTCATACACCGTCTAGCGGCCACGCACACCCACACCACGTGCCGTGTGTGTCGTACCGCCGTCCGAGCTCTCCTCCCTCCACACTCTCGCCTGCCCTCTAGCCACAAGCAAGGAACTGGTTCCGCCCACCACTGAGAAGTGCATCACAACCTTTGCTGGCCCCCCCTTGCCTCACTTGTTGTGAGTGTGTTTGGGTGTTCGTGTGCACGCGCCACCGGTGCCATCGAATACAGCAACACTCTTTCTATCGAGTACACTCGACGTGCATCATGGAGGAAGAGACAAACTACGCCGAAATGGCGGACCTGCTGGCGTCTGCGACGATGCCGGCAGACGACGTGGCGGAGACCGGTGCCAGTGACGCAGCAGCTCCGGCGCTCCCGCCCCACGACGACGGGAATGCCGTGGACGGTGACGACGAGCCGCGCAAGCACAAGAAGAGGGACAAGAAGCACAAGAAGCACAGGCGTGATAAGAAGCGCGCGCGCTTAGAGGCCGCGGACGACGACGGTGATGCCGGCTCTTCCGACGAGGAGGAGCGAGTCACGTCCAAGTACGTGCTGGACGCTGCGGAGAGCGGCGACTCGGAGGAGGACGGCTCCGATGCGGATTTTGTGGCGGACGACGACGAGGACGACGACGACGGCGAGGCCGACCACGCGGCTGACGCCCAGCAGCCGCGGTACATGTTTCACGAGGGTGATGACAAGAAGAGCGTGGAGGAGATGGCTCGTTACTACGAGGAGGCGGACCGCCACTACCGCAAGCACGGCGACACCGGCGAGGACGCGCTGCTGTCGCGAAACGACCTCTCCTCGCGCCGCCTGGCCTCACAGTTTCTGCCGCGCGAGGACGACCCGAAAGTGTTCGCTGTCAAGTGCCGGCCACGCATGGCGCGCGTGCTCGTGACGCGCATCGTGAACAAGTGCTACGCGTACCGTGTCGGGCGCAACTACGAGCACAAGAAGGTCGACCTCGGCATTATCTCCGTCTTCGCGCTCGATCACGTGAAGGAGTACATCTACGTCGAGGCCAGCCGCAAGCGTTTCGTCGAGAACGTGCTGAACGGCCTCGACGGCATTTTTCGCTTCAACATCGCCGTCGTCGACCCGAAGGAGCTGCTGCAGACGATGGAGACGCGGCCCTCAACGCAGAAGGTGCGCGTGGGTGACTACGTGCGTCTGCGCCAGCGCTTCTACCGCGGCGATCTCGCCCAGGTGACGGCGCTGCACCCCGACGGCGCGCACATCACGTGCAAGGTTGTGCCACGCGAGGACTTTGTGCAGAAGCCGTTCAGCAAGGCGACGCAGCGGCTGGAGCCACGCTTCTTCACGCCGCGGCAGGCGATCGGTGTGCGGGAGCTGGAGAACTCGTACGTCTGGGGCGACCTGCACTTTGACCGCGACGGCTACCTGCTCAAGACGGTGTCGGTCCGCATGGTGGTGTCGGGGCCGCAGCTGGAGCAGCCCAGCACCGAGGAGCTCGCCCGCTTCTACAACAACCAGCGCGAGAAGGTGGAGCAGGCTATCAAGGCTGCCGAGGCAGCAGCGCAGCTGCCGCCCATCAGCATTGGCGACTCCGTCCGCGTGACGACGGGTCAGCTGCGCAACACGACCGGCGTTGTCGAGA
This sequence comes from Zelonia costaricensis, assembly GCA_030849075.1. Taxonomy (NCBI): domain Eukaryota; phylum Euglenozoa; class Kinetoplastea; order Trypanosomatida; family Trypanosomatidae; genus Zelonia; species Zelonia costaricensis. The sequence goes on from JASAOO010003545.1 coordinate 16,263, forward strand.
ACGTCTTCACGAACACGAACACGGCGGTGCTGACGTGCAGCGTGCCGGGGCGGCCGCAGCCGGTCAAGGTGCAGGTGGAGCTGAGCGCGTGCACCAAGCACTTCTCGGAGGGCGTCCACGTCGTCGTCGAGCGCGGCGAACACGCCGGCGAGTCAGGCACGGTGGTGAAGTCGTGGGGCAGCATCGTGCTGCTCTTCCCTGACCGCGCCGCGGTTGGGGCAGAGCTCAAGGTGGAGGCGAACGACTGCCACCAGAGCAAGCTCGGCAGCGTGTCGGTGCACTCAAAGGGTGTGTGGCAGGTGTTCGACCTCGTCTCCGTCACAGAGCCCGCCTGCGTCGGCTGCATTGTGCGACTCAACCGAAACGACGTGGACGTGCTGACGGAGTTCAACGACGTGCGCACGCTCTCCTACGCGCAGGTGAAGCCGATGGGCCGCGGCGCGCGGCAGACGACGGACTGCCGGGACAACACACTCGTGCGTGGGGCGGAGGTGCACATTCAGAAGCACCCGTGGACGCCAATTGGGCTGGATGGGCAGACAGGCCGCATCGAGCACATCTTCCACCGCACCGTGTTTGTCCACTGCCGCGCGTCCCCGCTGCACGCGAACATGGTGGCGCTCAAGGCAGAGTGCGTGCTGCTGATTGGCGGCCGCAAGACAACGCGGCGCGTTGCCCCGGCGCTGGAGACGGGGACGGTGCCTGGAACGGTCTCATACGGGATTCCGGCGGCCGTGACGGCGGGGCCCCGCGCATACGCTGGTATGAGCCGCGACTCGGAGGTGTGGGACGAGAGCTCGATCGTGGACGTGAACACGTCAGCGCTCCGGTGATCGCAGGGCGTTGAGGGCATACGTAAAGCAAAGCAGTCTCAGGGTGTTTTCGGCTCGTGTGTTCATCCTCGCTCTTTGCGCTGCAGTCTACTGAAGCGCGGTGTCGCGTGTTGGGTTGAGCTTCTGTGCACTCGCGAGGCGGAATTGAGTTCTGACGTGTTCGTGTACGCTCTCCGAACGCTCTCGCTTCACGAGCGCGCGCCCCGCGGCGGCTCACTGCCTCGGTGCTGGCGGGCAGTAGCTGTGCGGCGTGCTCGTGGATGTTGTATGCAGTGAGAGTGCTAAGTTGTAAAAAAAGCACGTTTTCCCCCCTTCCCTCCTCCGAGTCGGCGCGCCCCCCCCTCCCCTCGTTGTGTCTCCGCGCGCAGACCACCACCGCACCACGCAGCTGTGGTCGGACGTTTGAGTGGGGGGGGGGGGCATCACCGAGCAGTGCGGGTGCTGCGACGGCGTCTCGCTGTTCATGGCGGGCCACAGAGTTTCCCCTCGCGGTGCGGTCGGGGTTGATGGGGTGATGCCGTAGCCGCCAGAGGCAGGTGAGTAGGCACCGCGCTTGCCTCCCTCGAATGCCTCCCTTTTCTCGTCCCCGCGCACTCCCACCCACCTCCACTTCCCTCTTCGCGCACTTTGTCCTTCCTCGTCTCATGCTCCGCTGTTGCCGCTCCTTTTTTCTTTCCCCACCAACTTCGCCGACGCGCGCTCTCCCCAGCTCGGCTCCTGCTGCTCCGCGTGCGTGCGTGCGCTGCTACGGCTGCTGCCACGGCTTCTTGCATCTGGTGACGAGAGGCTACCAGCGGCGACGGCGAAGGCTCTGGACGGGCATCACACTCGCGGCGTGGAGACTTCGAAGGACTCGTGCGCACAGCCTCAGGGGCGCCGTCGACGCAATCGCATTTGTCAGCACGGACCTCTGTTTTCTCTCCCGCACACGCCATCTCTCGTTTTAGCCTTTCCTGGCTACCCCCTCCTCCTCCTCTTCACACATCGGCACGCGCATTTTGTTCGCACGCGCCACGGCGTCCTACTCGATCCCTTTCGCAGCTCCGGCTCCTTCCCCCTCCCCCTCTCTCCCCTCACTGTCGGCTCGCACGCGTTCAGCGAGATCATGCGGCGCACCCCCATCGCGGTCGGGCTGCGTGTGGCGCCCTCTGTTGCTGAGGCTGCTGCTGCTGCCTCTGTTTCGGGCTCGCCGTGTGGCTGCACCGCTTCTCGGCGTCTCCTGCCGGCGCCACTGCTTCGCACAGTCGCGTTGACATCATCGGCGCACACCACCGCCCGCCGCCACTGGATGCACGCGACGCCGCCGCGCCGCTTCGAGCTCGACCCCTCGCGGGACCGCTACGTGATCGAGACCGCCTTCGAGGAGCCAACCTTCCGCTTCCTGTGCGAGGGCGTTGACGTGGACTTCAAGGAGGAAGTGCGCGCTGCCCTCGCGACGCTGCTGCCGTCTCCGCCGTCTAGTTTCACTGCACGTGAAGGCGCCGGCGCGGTGCCGCCGTCGTCGTCCCCGTCGTCGGCGCTGCTGACGCAGACGCTGAGGATCTTTCACGCGCTGTGCCGCAAGCAGCTCGTCTCCTTTGCACAGGTCCGCTCCACACCGCGTCGACTCGCTTCGTACTACGAGACCCTCGCGACGGCCCACCCCGCCCTGGCGATGCTGGCAGCTGAACACTACACCTTTGCCGGCCTCGTCGCGACGCACGTGAAGAGGAGTGTGCGGGACGCCGTGCTGGCCGGCGTCGACAGCGGCGCTACGATAGGCTGCGTGGCGGAGCGGGAGCTGGTTGCGGAGGGCACCCCGCTCAACACCGAGGCCCGCTACGACGCCCACGACCGCTGCTTCGTCCTGCGCGGCACGGGCAAATTTGCCGTGGTGGCCGCCGCGTGCGCGGAGTGGGCCATCGTGAGCGCGACGCTGACGCTGCACAAGAAGGAGCACAACGGCACGCACCTCTTCCTCGTCCAGCTCCGCGAGAGCGGTGGGAGCAGCGGTGGCGCGCCTGGGCCGCTGCGCCCCGGCGTGTCGGTGCGCCCCATCGCCGGCGAGAACGACGTCATGTCCGGCTGCGGGGTCGGCGTACTGCACTTCGAGGACGTGCGGCTGCCGTGCGACCACCTGCTAGACCCGTTCTGCATTTCGGATGAGGTAAAGGTTGGGTACACGACTGGCCAGGAGGAGTGCGGCAGTGCGCTGGATGTGCTGCGCACGCGACGACGCATCGCCGCTGGTGCCATCTACCTTGGAGCGCTGAAGCGGCTTCTGGCCGACGTGGTCGGCTACGCGGCCGACCGCTGCGTCGTCGGTCCCGACTACCGCCGCAACTACCCCTTCCTCGGACTCCAGCACATCCAGTCCCCGCTGGTGTGCCTGGTCGCCAAGTCGTACGTCTACCTCGCGGCGTGGCAGAGGCTGCTGCCCGTCTTCACGAATCCCGCCGGCGCCGCGCCATCGTACGAGGACGGCATGCGGCTGGCTGGCACGGTGCACTTTTTGCAGGAGACGCTGATGGACCTGGTGGCCTTCGCGAACAACGCCATGAGCGTCCACGCGTCCTTCGCGAGCACCGGTGTCGGCAGCGCAGCGGCCCTCGTGCACCTTCAGCAGGAGGGGCTGGACACCTCGGCGCTAATCCGCGAGGTCGCCTTCAAGTCCATCGCGAGGAACATCGGCACGACGCACTGGGGTTGGTGGCTCACGAACCTGCTCCAGCCCGTCTCCCCTGCTCTGGACCGGTTTCTCAAGAACCCCTGGTACACCCCCCGCATTGCCGACCTCGGACGGCACCTCATCTTCTTCAGCCACAAGCACTACGGCCTCAAGAAGCGGCTGCGGCGCTCGCGCGAGCTGGAGCGGCGCAAGGGCGGCAGCGAGCATCAGTGGTACGACTGGACGATGTTCCGCCACCGCACCGTCGTGCACTGCGGGGAGGCCTTCATGGAGATGTACTACGTGGGGCTGATGATGAAGGAGACGGAGGCGTGCAGCGACCCACGTGGGCGCAAGATCCTGCGCGATGTGGGCTGGATCTACGCCCTGTCACGGCAGATGGACCGGCTGGACTTTGTGCTGTCGTCCAAGATGCTGAGCCCCGGCAAGGCCGAGGTGCTCGCCAGCCACCTCGACAACCTCGTCACGGTGCTGGCGCCGCAGTGCGTGCACTTGGTGGACGCGATGCAGGTGCCAGCCGCGAGCCGTGCCCCGTGCCACGCCGCGACAGCGATGGAGGCGTACTGGACGATTCCCGGCACCAACACGCACATCGAGCGCGGCGACCGCCTCACCTTGCACGATGCGGCGGCGGCGCACTCGTCGTCGCAGCGGGCTGGCGCACGCGGCAGAGCAGAGCGTGCCAAGGCGGAGCAAGAGGCCGTGCGAGAGTCGAGCGAGGAGTTCGACCTCTTCCACGGCCTCGCTGATAAGCCGTCCTATGCGCGCCGCAAGTCGCCCTAGTCGCACCACCGTGTCCACATCCACATTCAGACGCACGGCTTTGCCTCTCTTGTCATGGACGTTGTGGTGTGCGTCTGCGCTGCGGAGGGAGTGCTGACGCGACTTTCTCTTCCCTCTCGTCAGGTGTGCACATCGCATGGTGTGTGTGTGTGTGTGTGTGTGTGTGTGTGTTTCGTGTACCTTCCAAGATATCGCGCGCAGGTGCGTGTTGCTCGTGGGTGTGTTTGCTCGAGCTATTCATTTCTGCTTTAGCCGGCCGATTCTCCAGAGTGTCGAGGTTGCGCAGCACACTGGCGCAGGTGTTGGAGGCGCTCGTACGATTTTGACGTTGCCTGGTGTCATTACAGAGCTGTTGTGGAAGAAGGGTGTGCGTGTGTGTGTGCGGTGGCGAAGGTGGGAGGGGAGCTGGAGGCCGCACGTGGTCGCTTCTCCCCTTCCTCCGCGCAGAAGGCAAAGGAACCAAAACAAAAAACAGCCACAGCGACTCAGCGTTGAACGCCTTCTCTGATTAGAGAGTCAACAACAGTGAGGGATCAGGTTTGTGCGCTTCATCTGCGGTAGGGGCTTACACCGCCGTGCCCTTTTCCTGAGCCGTTTAAAGGCCTACGCAGACGTGAAGGCCATGGCGGTCGCTTTGCGTAGTTGGCGGACATGCTACTACGCGTGTTGCTCGTACACACACACACACACACACACACACGCACACACACGAACTATCACCGTCACCACCTTCATCTGCTCTCTCTCTAATGCCTTCCCTTTCTCAATCGCCATCGCGTATGGCGCTTCTCGACCCCGAGCAGAGTGCGAGCGTGACGCCTGCGAATACACAGACGCGCACATCTACGGCGCGCACCGGTGAGGGGAAAATACAAACACACACACACACACACACACACACACACGCACACACGACGACGAAAAGAGAAGAGGAGCAGCACAGCTGCGCCATCGAGTCCTCAATACGGCCTACGTGGCACCGGCACCGCATCGGGCGCTCTCTTTCCCCTCTCCTTTCCCCTCGTTCATTCCCCATATCGCGTCGTGCACGCTGCCCGTCTGCGACATCAAGTTGTGTTAGCGCACTGCACTTTTCTTTTTGCAGTAATCGGGTGCTCTGCTTCCCCCTCCCCCCTCAGATTCCTTGGGTAATCTCGGTGCACCGCCACCCTGGCTGGTTTCTTTATCTGTTCGCTGTATCGCTTTCCTGTACGCACCTCCTTCATACTCGCATTCTTCTGTGCAGCACATCGTCTCCGTGGGGAGGTCTGCTGCTGCGCTATTAGAGAGTAGGCGCGTGTGTACTCGTGTGAGTGTGTGTGTATGTATGTTTATGCGTATGTAGTTGTAGAGGTCACGTTCTGTGCGCTTTTTCTCTGTTGTTGTCCCCTCCCCCTCTGTGGCTGTGTGTGTGTGTGCAGCGTGTCGCCAATCAACTCACTTCCCCTTATCCCGCTGACACACTTCTTTCCTTTTGGCCTGCACACGCACCGCTGGACGGCGTCTCGCGTTCTTGCAGGGACGCCAGATCGGGGAACCGGCTCTCTGCACGGCGCCATGGACGGCGTTCACGAGGCGCACCTGTCGCGCATCCTTGAGGCACGCCGTCGCCGCGGTGTCCTCGGCGTCTATGCCGAGCCCGCCGCTGCCGCCCCGCCCCCGCGCGGCTCCGCCGCGAGTGTGATGTCACCGAGGCCACCAAGCCCACCAGCCCACCGACGCGCGTCCTCGGCGACAGGCACGCAGACGGCGCCTACCCGCACCGTGTCGGCGGGTGCGCAGACGTGGTCGACGCCGTTCTCGGCACCGCCGTCGAGCGCCACGAACGCGACGGGGGCCGGCGGTGCCGAGCGCTTCGGGTGGCGGCCAGGTGCAGCACGTAGTGGTGGCGGCGGCAATAACGAGAGGGCAGCGGCAGCGGCGTCGTCACCGAACCCGCTCCCCGCCAACGCGGTGTGGGACGGCGGGGTGCGGTTCCAGTCGCCGGGCCGCGTGCCCTCGCTCGCGTACAGCACACCAAACTCCGCGTCCCGCCGGCGCCATAGCCCGTGGCGGTCAGCGCCGACAGCGCCCACCCCCACATGGGCTGCCGGGCCGGCTGATGTGGAGAGTGGTGAGCGGCTGTGGCACGCCCGCGCGCCGTCAGTGGAGCCGCTGCCGGCGCCGCTGTTCGTGCCGCGGCCCCGCTCGTCGCCGCGCGAGCCGCTCTGGGGGCCGAGCACCGGGACTTCCTCCTCCTTCGCCGCACCGCGCTGGTTGAATGCCAACGGCGGGTCTTCATTTTCGCCGCGGCCGCTCACGACGACGTGGCGGAGCCGCAGCCCGCGCGACATGCCCACCACCGCTGCGGCGGCATCACCGTCCTTCACGTGGTCACGCCCGGCCGCACCGCTGTCGACGACTTTCTCGCGCTGGGGCAGCGGTGGCGGAAGTGCGGCTCCACTAATGGCGTGGCCCACGCGGCGGACGTCGCCGCGCGGCGCGGCGGTGCAGGACAGTCGGTACCGCCACGAGTCCGCTTCGTCGCGCCCCCGCCACCGCAGCAGCCGCCACTATCATCAAAGCAGTGGCAGCCGCGGCCATGCGTCCCGCTCGCGGAACGGGCGCCGGGGCAACGAAGGCGACGGGGAGGACGGGGAGGGAGAGGAAGGGGGTGATGCGTACCGCACTACGGCGCCGCGACGCGGTGACGCGCGTCAGCGGCATCGATCGTCCTCCTCACGTCGTAACGGACGCGGTGCGGGGGCGCGGGCGCGCGGGCCGAGCTACGCGCCACCGGTGGTGTACATGGGGTCTACGAGCGCAGCATCCTCGCGTGAGGGCAGCCCCAGCCGCCACCGCGGTTCCTCCGCGTTGGGCGCGGCACACTTCGGTGATGCGATGGCGCCGCACGCGCCGCCGCCGGTGGAGCGGAAGTTTGCACTGGGGCTCCCCGACGCGCGCTCAACCATGGATCTGCGCACGAGCATCGAGACGCTACGTGCCGGGGACTGGTTTTACAAGTGGACCGCGAAGGGCGACTCGGTGCACCGTCGGTGGGTGTGGGTGGACACGAAGAGCTATCTGCTGGTCTGGAGCAACCACGAAACGCACAGCACGCACTTCTGCGGCAACGTGCGCCTCGATCACATCTGCCAAGTCACCTCGCGCGACCTGGCCAGCGTCGACGAGGACGGGTTCCCAAAGACGTACTACGTCCTGCTCATTGAGACGACGAAGCGGGTGTTGCAGCTGGCGACGGAGCTGCACGACAAGTGCGACGCGTGGTTCGAGGCGCTGAACAACCTGATGGGGTTCATTCATCGCAATGACATGGCAAAGGGCGCGCTGATCCCGGACTGAGCTCGCGGATTGGGATGGGCTTGTATAGAATGTACGGTAGAAGGCGTCAGAGAAGGGATGGGGTGGGGAGGGGACGGCATCAAGGACGCAGTGGAGAGTAAGACTGACGACGGTGGCGGTGGTGCAGCTCGCGGCACGCACGTTGCACACCACACCGCTGACGTTCCGAACCCCTCTTCCCCTTACCGACCTCTCCCTTCCGATGGTGCCGGGGCTGTGAGTTGCATTGCTGCGGGACGGCATGGATGCCTGCGTCCGTGCGTGTGAAGCGACTGGACGTGACGATGCTCTTACGTGTCGTTACTGTTTTGAGTGTTTGTGGTGCGCTTCAGGCGAGAGCGAGATGAGCCTGATACACACACAGACACACACACACACACACACACACACACACACACACATTCAGACGTCGCGAAGCGGTTTTGGACTTCACGGAGGTGGCATCAGGCTGGCGACGCGGGTGTGTGTGTGTGTGTTTGAATTGTCGTTGTTTTCGGCCGCAGACCTTTTCGTTCTAATCACCCACCCCCTCCTTTCATCTCTTCCCTTGTACCACTACTCCCCCTCCCTTCTCTCCGCACAACACGGTTTCGCGTCACGCGCCAGGCCTGTGGCCTGCTACACGCCTCTGTCCTCTCTTCGTTGCCTCGTGCGCTGTTGAGCTGGGTCCCTCGTGCCCCACCTTTTCAATGCCCCCCCTCCCCCCCCCTCTTCCTTCGCTCTTGGGACCGCAGTTGAAGGTACGTGGCACGTTGCGGGAGGCATCGGACCTCAGCGCGTGAGGCAGAGGCGAGTGCAGGTGGGCAAAAGCAACAACAACACGAAATGCGCGTGAGAGAAGGCGAGAGGCAGACAAATCTGCGTGCGTGAGTGTGCCGCCGCCAAACGTGTCCCCCCCCACACCCCATAGACTCCCTCTGTCCCCCTTCCCAATGTTGCAAGCACACACACACACACCGTGAGGGGCGTGTTGGCTGCCTGGCCCTTCCTCCCGCCACCCCTCCCTCCCCTCCCCTCCTCTTCCTCGTCGTCGCACGCGTGTGTGCGACTGCACAAAAAAAGGAAGAAAGGAAAAAAGCGCCACCACGGCGAAAGGGGGAGGAGAGCGCAGACGGAAGGTGTGGCTGCCATCGCCTTCTTTCTTGCTCACTCACTCTCTCTCTCTCGCGGTGCCACGAGCGGCGCGCCTCGCGATCGACCTTTTCCCAGCCGGGGACGCGGCCTGTGTTGCTGCCTCGACCTCACGCGACAGTGCTCACCCACGCCCCTTGCACCATGTTTCACTTTCTCACTGCACCTTCCATTCCCAAACCTCTCTGTTCTGCTCTTTTTTTCCCTTTTCTGTGCGAGCAGCATCGTCTTCTTGCCGGTGTACGACGACTCTCAGTCGGCTATCACAAGGCAGCGCACCCGAGGACCTGCCTCCCTACATCGGCGCTCAGCGACCTCTCTCCCTCCTCAGCTTCGCCCTATCCGCTACAGCGCAAGCCACACCAGACCAGCGCGTCAACGCGCTCTCTTTCTTACAGCTTCCGTAGACGGCACCGACGGCGGGGAGGGTGGAACCCAGCGCTCCACTTAGATCAACGATACATACACATACACTTTCATACAAGCCCATGTTTGCCGACCGCGGTCCGAACCGTGTGCCGGCCGCGCCGGCTGTCAAGATCCCAACGCTGGGCTCCCCACGCGACGGCGTCGCCGTGCCTGTCACGGCCACGAGTACAGTGGCTGCGGTGCGGAGCGCGCTGGCTGCGTACACTCCGTCCACCAGCTTCAAGCGACGCGCCCCCGTCACGCGCTCGACTGCACCGACCGGCGGCGAAGCGACGTCTCACATGGCGCGGGTTGAGGTGCACGAGTGCGGCACAAGCTTCGGCGGCGCTGAGGACGCCGAACAGTACAAGGACACACCGCATGCCTGGGGGGAGGGGCCGCTCGACTCCTTCCAGCGCGCACCTCCTGAGGCAGTGGGGGACAGCCCAGTGGACCGTGCGAAGCTGAGTCACGAGCGCGTGCACCAGCTGGAGGGCAACCGAGAGCGGCGCCTGCCCGACGCACCGCAGGAGCGTCCAGGGCTTCCCACGTCGGTCTGGGTCGAGACGGAGAGTGTCCGGCGCTCTCCACCTCCGATGGACCCCGCGGCGCTGATGGGGCACGGGGCAACAGGCGAGCTCCTCTTGCAGAAGGAGGAGTTTCTGGAGCGCCTCGTGCAGCGGGTGCGGGCAAGCTGCGCGGAGCTCACGCAGGAGCACCGCCGCACGAGTCCGCCAGCGAGAGCCGCAGCAGCGCACCGCAGCGGCGGCGCACAGCGTCTTTCACCGCCGCCGCGACGGCCATCCTCACCCCTGGCTGTCGCGGACGAGCACCTCGAAGCAGACGGGGAGTCCGGAGAGCGGGGACGCCGCTGCAGGTCACGCGGGCGGTCGCGCTCTCGCAGTCCGTCCCCGGTCTCCGCAACTGCCACATCGCAGAGCCGCAACGCGGCGCACGTCCAGGGCACCAACAGCGGGTACGTGCGTCGCTCGTGGTCGTCGTCGCCTTCGCCAGACCCGCGGCCGCCCGCCACCGACCTGTACGCACCAGGAGGCGCCCTGCACAGCAGCCTGCAGCACAGTCGGTGCTCTGGCGTGTCACGTGGGCGGCGCTCGGTGAGTGCGGAGCCGGTCGGTGACGCTGCGGTCGGCACGAGCAGCCCGGAGCCGGGGCCGGCGCGTGTGGGCAACGCAGTCGTGGAGCTCAGCGACCACGCCGAGCGCTCGGGGCAGCCCCCGCCACGCCGTGACGCGTCGGCACCTTCGACGCCGCGCACAGTGTCGGCCTCGCACCCGCAGTGGTCCCCGCACCCCGTGCAGGAGCCGCGGCCGGCATGGAACCAGCGCCAGCCGCCGCACCGGCAGCGGCCCGTCGTCAGCGTGCCCGGCTCGCAGCGGGGCGCGTCACGCAGCCCGGCGCGCGTCGCCAGTGACGCGAACCCCCGCAGTGCCGCCGTGGCGGACGAGCGGCACGCACGTGCTGGCCCGCAGCACAGCGCGGAGCGGGCCCTGCGACGCACGGCTTCGTGCGGCAGCGCCTCCCGCGGCGTCGAGGCCGCACCCCGCTCGACTCCGTCGTCATCGCCTGCGGCAGTGCCACCGCAGTCCACACCGTCGTCTGCAGCCTCGTCGCTGCGCCGGTCCACCTCGAACACTCCGCCGGCGTCTGCAGCGTCTGCCTCGCCTGCCGCTCGTCGCGAGGCGGCGGGTGCGGCTGTCACGGGTCCCGCCACTGCCGCTGGCGCCGCCCCTGCCACCGCTAACACGGCCGTCACCTCGCTTGCGTCGCCGCCGTCTGCGCGGGCGCTCTTCCTCAGCCACGACGCCGACAGCGTGGCCGCCTCGCACTCCCCTATCGACGGGTCTGCGTCGGCAACGCCGTCGCCGCAGTCGGCTCACATGGCAGCGCTCACACCTTGCGCTGAGGCACCGACGACCGCGTCGCTGACGACGACGACGACCACCGGCAGCAGCGCTGTCTTGGCAGCGCACCTGCAGCGTCAGTGCGACGCAGCACTCGCACGCGCGGCGCGGGCTGAGCGACAGTGCGAGGTGCTCACTCACGCGCTGGAGCAGCTGCTGGTGGAGCGGGCTGCCGACAAGGCCGCGTGGGAAGCACGTCAGACAGCGCTGGAGCTGAAGCTGGGCAAGGTGTCTGCGTGGATCGCGAACATCGACGCCGAGGCGGACGTGCAGCCACCCGCGGACGCGCCTACTGCACGCGCCGTGGCAAGCACCACGGTGCCCGACGTCCTTGACGGAGCTTCCAGTGCTTCTACAGACGTCTCAGCACTCGCAACGAGGACCACTGCTCAGCAGGTGCCCGCTGCCGGAGACGAGAAGACGTGGCAGGGCCCGCTGGCAGGGAAGTCGAGTGTCGCCGACGACAGTGGTCAGCACAGCGCGGAGGCGAGTCCGTCGCCGTGCGTGCCTGGCGCGACCCCGACACCGGCGCGGCGCATCTGCAGTGGCGGCAGCAGCACCGCCGCCACCGCTGCACAGGACAGCGCTGGCGGCTCCACCGGACAGGTGCGTCTACCGCCGTCGCCACCGCTGGTGATGCGCATGTACGGCGCAGCGGCGTAGCGGCAACAGAGTACCTGACGTTCAAGAGCGAACGAAGCCAGCCAACCTGCAAGCGGCACCACATGGAGGCCGTGCATGTGGCTCTCGTGTCTGCACGCCGCGACGCACCACGCATTCTTCCTGCACCGCTCCCCGTCACATGTTTTCGCTTTTTTCCTATGCCGCTTAGAAGTACCGGAAGAGAAGGGGGGAAGGTCTGCTGCCAAAAAAAAAACCAGTAAGACAGCAGTGATTCCCCTGTCACGTGATCTGTGTCTGGCCTCACGCCCTTCCGCCCCATGTTATCTTCAGAACACGCATTTAGAGAGGGTTTAGCAAAGCCCGTAGAACGCAAATAGAGCGTCCCCCCAGACAACTGAAGCGTGCTAACGCTGATCTCGAACGTGCCGTCTCTGCTTTCCCACCCTTTTCGAGTTTGCGTTCCGCTTTGAACTTGCGGTCTGCTGCGTTGTCTCCTGGTTCACCGAAAAGCGGTGGGGCCCGGACCTCGCGCAGGCGTGCGCTTTTGGTTCTTAGATTTCGATGCTTCCTTCTTTTCCGCAGAACGGGAGATTTTTTCTTCTCTTGGTTTCTCGTTGAGGTGACCTTTTTTTTTTTGGCGCTCCTTGGAGGACACTCTGCACCCTCGCTGCAATTCGTCGGAAATGGGGGGGGAGGAAGGGTGGGCGAGAGTCCCCGTGCACGTTGCGGCGGCGGGGGCGGGTGAGAGAGAGTACGTCGAAGCTACCCGAACGGAAAGCGCAGCGATGCCTGTTGAGGTGAAGAATGGGACAGAGCCGTGGAGGGGTGGGGGCGAGGGTTGCAGAGCTGGATGGACCTGAGAAGCAGCACGCGGTAAGCGAGGTTGACTCGATGAAATGCCTCGGGCAACGCATTCGTTTTTGCTGTTTCCTCGACTCGTCGCGTGCGTTGTCAACGTCCATCGCGCGCAACTCTCGCCTGCTGGTGTGCTGTGGCCTCGCTTTCTCTCTCCTGCTCCACGTCTCGCTTCCACAGCTCCGCTTCTTCTGCCGTGGGGTGCTGGTTGTTTTGGTTTCTCGCACCCGCACTCTCACCTCGCCTGTCATCCTCTCCACTCCCTTCATGCACGTCTGAAGCACACACATACACACACACCAAACTCACGATACCCCCCTCCCCCCTCCCCCGTCAGCGCCACGAGGTATGCACACGTCCCCTGACCTCCTCCTCCTCTGCCGCGGGTCGTGCGCTGGCTCAGACTTGCACGCCCACCGCAAGCAGCATCAGAACGGGCGCCACGTGTAGCGCCTGTCGTCCCCTGTCCTCCACTCTGCCACAAAAGGCGGTGGCGGGGGCGGGGCGGCGGGGGCGGGAAAGCGGTGTTCGCAACAAAGCTCCTCCTTGACGCCTCTCTTCCTCTCCCTCCCTCCCTCTCGCACTTTCACCTGTCCAGAGGGTGCTGTTGCGTCGCCCGCCTGGAAGGGCACCCACCCACCCGCACTCGTACACAGAAACTCATTCACCCGTTCCTCATCCTCTCCAATAGAAGCACCGTGTGTCTTTGTGTGTGTGGCTTTGCATAAAGTAGTGGGGGCCCGGTGGCGCTTGACGAGACGTCTCCACGGCGGCATCGCGCCGCGCCAAACCGACACACACTTTGACAGAGACTCACACACATACACATACGCACACAACCAGATATACAGACGGTCCTAGAACAGGACGTGCGCGCTTTCGGCACACAAACACACACACACACACACGTACCCCGCGTGCGACAGCACGAGAGCGGCGACCACTGCCCCCTTTCCCCAGTCCGTTCGCGGTACTCATGTCCGGCGGGAGAATGCGCGGCCGGCAGCCCACCCCATCGCCACCGGCCGTGCGGCACGTCGACGTCGAGGAGGCGCTGCGCCTTATGCAGGCGGCGTCGGAGCGGCAGAGCGCCGGGGCCGCCAGCGTCCTCGCCCCGTTGGTGCGCTCTGCAGCGCACCTCGCCGCGCAGTGCACCCCGGCACTCTTCTCCACCGTGCTGGACGCGTGCGACGCGACGCTGGCGGTGGAGGCGTCCCCGAAGAAGCTGACGATGCTGAATGCCGCGTGGAAGCTGCTGCTCACCATCGCATCGCACGCAGGCGTGCCGTTCGACGATTTCAACGTCGCCGTGACCCACATGATTGACCAGCTGCGGTGGGGTGTGCTGACGCACGACTGGAGCGACAAGACGCGCGTGCGACTCGCAACATTTTTTGCCTCGCACGTCGTCTCCGCCATCCGTGCACATCCGCGGTGGCTGCTCGCCTGTCTTGACGCGGGGCCGGACACTGCGACGAGCAGCGCGGTGCCGCAGCTGGTGAGGCTTTACCTCGCGGTCTGCGTCACGCTCGCCACCAGCGCCCGTGACGCCACCGCCCTCGCCGCGCTGCACGACAACATTGTTGTCCGCCTGCACGCCATCTTCCACTGCCTCGGCGGCGCCGCCGTTGCGCTGGACGAGGAGGCCTGCGCGGGTGCGGAGGCCGAGGCCGCGCGGTGCGGGGCCGGCGATGAAGGCGAAGACGGCGCTGCGGCAGCGGGGCCATCGCGTGCCGCACCTCCGTATTCCGCACACGCGCTGCAGGCGCTGCTCGCCCAGTGCGTGTCGACAGCGGCGGCACGCGAAATCGAGGAGGCGGCAGAGGGCGGACTGACTGCCCGCATGGCGACGGCAACGGCGGCGCTCAGCCTGTACCTGCACGTCGTGCGCGGTGCACTGGAGGCGACAACGACGGCGGAGGCAGAGGCGGAGGCTGGTCAGGGCGACTCGGCGCCGCTCTCGCACAGCCGCCACGGCAGCTCACGCGATCCGGTGGACGACGCCGCGGCCGAGGGTGCGGTTGCCGGTGCTGCGGTGTCGTGCGGCTCCTCGTCACGCCAGCTCCCGCGCGCCGCTTTGTCCCTTTTGCAGTCAAGTCTGGTGTGGTGGACGCAGCCAGCGGCGCCGCAGGTGGTGGTGGTCGCCGAAACCGATGGGCCAGCAGACGTCAACGCACTGCGAGGGGAGGTCGTGGCGTGCGCCGCTGCGCTGCCTTTGGGCACCTTTGCCGACAACGCGTTGCCGCAGGACGCGACTGTGGCGGCGTCGGGCGTGTCGCTGCGTGCGATGTGGACCGACAGCCTGGCCACCGTGTGGCTGCACGCACTGCGTCGCCGCGGTGCGCATCTCAGTAGCACAGGGGAGGGCAGCGAAGAGCTCGCGGTCTCCTCCGTGGCGCCTACTGCCTTTGGCAGTTCAGGCGAGGACCTCGCCGCGCACGTGCTCGCCTCGCTGGCCAACGCCCTGTCACCCTCCTCCCCGTGCACGCCGACTGCGCCGCTGCCTCCCCCTCCACCAACTTCCACGGCGCCGCTGCTGCTGCTGGACGCGTGGGCCCTGATGCTGGAGAGGGCAGAGTCGGCCGCGGCAAGCGCGGTGGCGGACGCCCGCGACGACGCAGCCCACCTCGTCCGGGCGCTGCTGCAGGTGATGGCCGACCTGCGCTGTGGTGCCGCGCTGATGGTCGAGTCACTCCTGCGGCTCTCTTCTCCGGCGCCGTCCATGCAGACCTCGCCTGACCGCCGAGACCCCGCAAGCCCAGCGCACGCACATCGCGTGGGAGATGACGCCGCCGCCGGTGCCGCGGCGGCGGCGGCGCGGGTGCTGCGCCAGTGGATTGGCGCCGCGGTGGCGCTGGTGGCGTACGGGGACGCAATGCTGGGGCTGCCGCAGGCGAACCGGGAGGCCGCGGCGGACGGGGAGGCGGGCTCTGGCGTTTCCTACGCTGCGGCGCGTACCGTGGCCACGCTGGCAACCGTCATGCGCTCGCACATCAGCTCGTGCGGCGATGCTGGCACGATGGGCATCGATGACGCCGTGGAAGGGCTGCGTGCGGCCCTCGTCACCGCGCAGCAGCAGCAACAGCAACCTCACAGCACCGAAACGGCACTTCATCTGCTCGCTGTCCCCGGTGCACTGACGGCGGTGTTCGACGCCGTGCTGCAGCACACCACCACGCACGTTCAACCTGCACACGACGCGGCAGACGTCGTGGAGCTATGCGGAGGTGAGCTGCGAGCCAGGCTGCTGCCCCTCGCCTCCTCCTTCAAGTCCCTCACGCACACCCTTCAGGCACTCATGAGTGCGTCCCCAAGCACGACGGACCACAACGTAGTGCTGCGCTGCGACGGTGCGCGTGTGGCTCGCTGGGTGGCGGCGAGGCTGCTGGACGGCGCGGCGGCGGTGCCGCTGACGGACTGCGCCGAGGACGCCGTGCTAGTCGCATGCGTGCGGCGGTGGACGGACATTGCCTTCTCCGCTGCGACAGCCGCGTTGGACGGCGGTACGGACGGCAGCGACCCGGTCGCCGTGGCCGACGCCGCTGCGGCGCTGCTGCGGGTGATGGAGGAATGCACGACACTGCCGTTGGAGAGGCTGCGGCTGTCCGAGCACGCGACCCACGCGCTGATGTCGCTGCTGCAGGGGGGCGACGGCGACCAGCTCGCAGCGGAGGACGGGGAGGACAGCGCCGACTCAATGCGAAGCGAGCACAAGCGCGATACCGCTCTCACAGGCGCCGGTCCCTCGTGGAATGTGCTTCACCGCGCCGCGGCCACTCAGTGGGACGCCGCGTGTGAGTGGCTGGCCGCTCGCTGTGATGTCAACACAGCGCACACGGATGCCCCTGTGGCGGACTCGACGACGGCACTCGCAGACGAGCTCCGCGCCGCGCTGCCGCTTGGCGATACCGTGGAATGCTCACGTGACCGCCGCGAGCACGCGGTGGTCACCGCCCCGGCTAGCGCGGAGACGGCGCTGGGGCTGCGGCGTGGACTGGCGTATTGCGAGGCCCTGCTGCAACGGCTGCACACACACGGTCTCGCCACGCAGGCGAAGGGCCACGGCGACTGCGACGACGACAACGACGGCCGCACTGTTCAGGCTCAGCGAAAGCGGGCGCGAAGTCGTGAACGTGACGATGCGGATGCTGACGACCTCGACAGCGATGACGGGTCGCCTCTAGGCGAGGCGGAGGTGGTGAGGCGCGTTCGGCGTCTTCACGCCCTCAGCCACGCCATTCTGTTCCGCGCCGACGGCGCACAAGACGCGGGTGCCGTCGTGGCGGCACCGTCGTCGCTTTCGATCACCTCCGCGTCACCGGCACCCGTGCTGTCCTCCGTCGTGCTGGACGCTGAGAACGGCGGCGCATTCTTCTCCGTTTCTGACACAGAGTCCGTCGGAAGCCGGCGCGTGCCGTCCTGCGCGGAGGTGATTGACATCGAGTGACGACCCCTCGCACCGTCTCGTGGCCCTGCGCACCTCCCTGACCGGTGTGGTGACTCACATCCCCCCTTTTCCTACTCCAACGCCCTTCCCAGACACCTGGGTGGGCACTCTCAGCACCCCAGTGAGACAAACCAGTCAAAACTAAAAGAGAAAAAAGAACAAGAATCCGTGGGGACGCGGAGTTGACGGATTGGCTGCAACCATTATTTCTCAAGGCGGTCCACGGACGTCACTCCCCACCCCAACCGTCGGCAGCACAAGCGCACGCACGCCCCCTTCCCCCCTTTCCCCATACACAGCACACGGAAGGTATGCGGTGAGCGTTCTCGTGCGAGGGCGCCGCTCTTCTGTGTTGCGGCACACCCGCCGCATAGGGAGGGGGAGTGCTCACGGCGCGCGCCCACCACACTCGAACACCACGCTCACGCTGCGCCGTGATGCGTCATTCCCCTTCTCCTGTGCCCCTCGTGTGGCGGCAAGAGAGAGTGCTCTACATGGCCCCAGAGTCCGGGCAGAGGCCCAGCCGTCCTTGCACACCATCGTCGTACGGCACCGGTCCCCAACTCCTGCTCCTGCACTCATCTCTCTCTCTCGTTCGCTCTCTTACGCACTCAGTCATGCAATCCGGTTTCAAGCGGCAGCGCACCGGCAGCAGTAGCAGCGGGGGCGGCGGCGTTGCGGGTCGCGGTCGAGGTGGCCGCGGTGGTGGTAGCGGCGCTGGCTTTGGCGGCGCTCGCGGTCGGGGCGGCCGCGGGGGAGGCGGTGGCGTTGGCAGTCGCGGCCGCGGGGCGGGGGGTGACCGCGACAGCGTCCGTGACCGCGACCGCAGCGCGGCCGGCATGTCGAGCAGCTCGAAGTGGTCTGGCGGGTACCGGCCTCAGGTTGCGGACGAGTCGGTGCCTCGGCCGCACCTCCCGGGCGAGCGCTCTCGCGGTGGGGCCCGCGGAGGCAGTTTTGGCGGCGGGCACCGCGGCTCCGCGCCCTTCACACCCGCGCACGGCGCCCGGCCGGTGCGCAGCGGGCCGGTCAGCGGGGGCGGGCACAGCAAAGCTGGAAAACCGCGCGATGTCGTGGTGATTCTCGAGAAGGCGGGTATCCTGCTGGGCAACATGGGGCTCGTGGATGCCTACGACCGCGCCGCGACGACCGAGATCGCGAACGCGTCGCTCACGGATGTGCGGCCCGACATTGTCCACCAGTGCCTCCTCGCCCTCTTCGACTCCGACCTCGCCTACCAGCACCGTCTGCGAGTATACATCAGCCTCTTCGTGCGCCAGGGCAAGGTGATCGAGGTGTCCCCGGCGCTGCGGCCGCCCCGCACGTACACGCGCTTCCGCGGTCTCATGGCAGCCCTGCTGCGCGACGGCCGCATCTGCTCGACGGACGGACAGGTGCTGATGCGGCTGATGCCGGGCTCCGTCGCGCCCATCATTCCGCACGGCGCAGAGGTGGTGGGCCTCACCAACAGCCTCGCCTCCCCCGTTGTCACGGCGACGCAGCTGGCGCAGCACGCCGCGGCGGCGCCGGTGGATGACGCGCTGCAGGGCGGCATTAAGCACGTCACCGCCTTCTACTGCATCTCCTGCACGGACGACTGCAACCTCGACGGCATCGACTACATCACCAAGTCGGTGTGCCTCTCCGCGTTCCCGATGACGGCGCACGTGCAGTGCGCGCGTGTCTGCGAGGGTCACACGCGCGTGGAGCCGGCGAGCGGCAGCGCCGCGTCCCGAGCGAAGGAGGCGGCCGCGTCGCCCAAGACTGGCGAAGTCTTCCCGGTCGATCAAGGCGATGAAGCGGAGGCGTGATCACCAGGCGGCGCTGTGTCGCGTGTGTGGTGGTCGCATGGCAGTTGTGGGCAGGACTGCCCCCCCTCCCTCTCTCCTACCACATTGTGCTCCGTTAAAGCTCCCCTCGAATAAGAAGCAGCGCGCTATGCGCTGCGTAATGAGCTCGTCTACTTCTGCCCACTCGGCAGACAAGGTAAAACAATGCGACACACACACACACACAGTGAGAACTCCTGCTGTGCGTCACCGGTCGCCCATCGGGCATGAGACGCGGATCGGCGGAGCGTCGCGGCATTTCGACTTGAAGCGGCAGGCAGCGCCAATGGAAAGGTGTCTGCATCACGTGGGGGTAGGGGGGGGGGGCAGGGGGGAGGGAGGGAGCAGACGTAGAACCTCTTCGGCCCTTGCTGCACGCTGCTGGCCCTCCCTCTCTCTTGCGTCGAGTACGGCCCATCGTTCTCCTCGTGAGCGAGCTGGAGAAGATGGCCGAGCACGGTGGAAGATGGTTGGTCAGACGTGTCATGGCTGCTGCGCCGTCGCACTTCACCTCCACATCCCGCTCCTCGCCTCTCTTCTCTCCATCTCGGCACGTCTCAAGCAACCGTGGTTCGCCACGTACGCACACCCACAAATAAGTGCACACACACACGCACATAGACTGGCAAGGGAAAACGAGGACACGTGTGTCTGAACGCTTCTTTCGCTGAGTGTGGTGTCGTGATGTGCGCAAGCGGGGCGCACAGACTCCACGCGTTCTTCAACCCCGACCCTGTGGCACGACCCCTGTCCTTTGCTCTCTGTAGTGCCTGATCCGCATCCGTGACACACACGAACACACACACACACACGCACACACACAACACGTCGCACTATCCAACTTCCCTCACCACATCCAGCACGTACGAACGCATCTCCTGTGGAGGAAGAGCACGCCAGATCCTGGGCGATGTCGTCGCTAGTGCCCTTTGACTTCCGCTGCGTCGGCCACCTCACCGGTGTCTCCCTCCGCTGTGCCCCGCTGCACTTGACGCTGCCGGCTTCGACCTTGCGCTCATCACGGGCACATCAACAACAGCAGCAGCAGCGTCGGCGATGCCGTGATCTGCAGCGGACCGTCGCTGCGTCCGCTGGTCCTTCCCCGTCAAGCCCGCTGGCACTGCGTCGTGAGGACACCACTGAGCCCAACTCCCCTGAGCACCTCATCGCCTCCTGGGGGGTCGCGCAAAGTGATGTCGACAGCGCCGTCGCGAGCGTGCAAGGCGGCAGTGGCGAACGCGGGTCGACCCCGGCCACCGTACTGGCCCCTCCTGCCGTGATTGCGGCAGGTGCTGGCGTTGCCGAAGAAGGTCCGTCCTCGCACAACCACACGCGGCAGACGTCTTCGCTACTCCCACCGCACGTCGACCCGGCATCCGATGGTAGCCGCACCCCATCACCACACGCTGGCGCCGTGAGTGACGACGAGGGGGCCGGGGATGCCGGTAGCGGCGGCACCACCGTGGAGCTCGAGATTGACCTGCACAGGCCCGCACTGTGCCTGGAGATGTACTTCACCCTGCGTGTGACAGCGCCACTGGGGACATCGTCCGCCGTCCCGGAAGGTGCTGAGATGCCGATCGACAACGAGGCTGCAGGGAAGGGGAACTCGCCTCACTCGTTGACCGCGTCGGCACCACTGCACACGAGTGAAGTGAGCCGCGGCAGTGCCCAGCCGCGGTGGGCGGACCTCCCGCCTACCTGCCTCGCCGCTCACGCGGCGGCGACGCAGCTGGATGTCGCTTTCTTCTACACGGCATCTTGCCTGTCACAGGCAGCGGCGCTGCAGTCGACTGCGGCCTCGCCCTCCTCCAGTCCGCGCGTGTCGGCGGACGTGTGCGTGCACCTCTGCCACGTGGACATGTGCGACGTCGTGTACGCCGGCGCCAGCGTCGAGGAGGCGGACGCCACGCTCAGCCGTCTCCTCTACGTCGACACACAGCCGCTGCCCCTCTCACCGCAGCAGGACAAGGGGAGGGCTCCGCCATCGCCGAAGCGCAGCCCAGCAGCGGCACCCGCCCCGCGCGGCTTTACGCGTCCACTTGTGCTTCTCCTCTGCACCGACGGCGTCTTCCTGCCTCGGGTGTCGCTCACCGACTTCTCGGCCTCCGCCCTCGCGTTGCTGGAGGAGATGCGCGCGGCGCGCACGGAGACCTTCGCGCCGCCGCCCACTGCCGCGGACCTGCAGCTGCCGTCACCGACGCCTTCGGCGCTGCACGCCATCGCCGGCCGGTCTTCGGTTGCCGCGACAGCCGCCAGCGAGATCGCGGCGGCGTGCACGGAGCTGCCCTGGAGCCGCGCGCCGTCGTCGGTGGGGTGGCGCTACCCGCCATCCGCCGTGCCGCGCGCCGCCGCACGCCGCATCTCGCTGGGCGACGTCAAAGCAGCGGCGCTGTCGACGGTGGCCTGGCAGCGCCTCGCTGAGCTCGCAGAGGGGCGTCAGGCTGCGCTGGCGGATGAGTTCGACACCGAGGCGGCAGCCGATCCGGCCGGCCGCGCGCAGGCGGCGCGCCACGCTACGCTGCGCGTGCAGCTCGCCGCCGCGCGTGAGCAGCTGACGCTGTCGACGCTGGAGCTGGAGGCGCTGCAGGAGGGCGTGGTGGAGCGACAGCGGCACCTGCAGCGGCAGGAGGAGGCCCACGCGCTGCTGCAGAGCCACCTCACGCTGACGACGTCTGCAGAGACGCAGGAGCTCGCGCGAGCGGCCGCGCGCGATGAGGAGGCGCAGCGGGCGCGCCTGCGTGCACAGCTGGCCCGAGTGCGTCAGCAGCGTGCACGCGAGCTCAGCCTCGTGTACCATGTGGAGCTGTCGAACCAGTACGCCAACCTTGCCTGCACGCGGGCGGCGGACGCGAAGGATCACATTAACCGATGTGCGTTGCCGGTCTTGTTTGCGGGCCGCGCCGACACGGACACCGGATCGCAGCTTGTGGCGCGGTCCGCGGATGAGATGCACGAAGAAGCCGTCGCCCTCGGACACGCTGGCCACCTACTGGTGGTCCTCTCATCGCTGTACAGCTGCGCGCTCCCGCACCCCATCGTGCTCGGCAGCGGGCAGAGCTTTGTGCTGGCCTCCCCCACCGTGGGCGCCGCGCAGGCGATGACGGCGCCGTACACCCTGACGGAGGCGCGCAAGTACCCGCTGAGCTGTCACAGGGTTGGCGAGCGGCCGCTGATGATGGGCGGCGTGCGGCTGCTGCTACGGGATGGGGTGGCCCTGGCCACGGCGATGGGCAAGCCAGAGCGCCGCGTGCTTGCCTGCTCGGACCGGCTCGGTGCTCTGCTGGACCTGCTGCTGCGTGACGCCGAGTGAGTGCGGTGACACACATGGCTGGTGCGGGTGCGGCCGTCTTTGCCCGCCTCGCCTCCCTCGTCCCGCCCAAACGGCGCACCGATCGAGAACGCCCGCACACACACACACGCACACAGACACAGATAATCACACACCCGCTCCTGCCAGAGCATGAACGAGAGAGCACCAACTGGTAGGCCTGCGCTCTTCGCTGCCAGCGGCTTCGCAGTCTCCCCAAGCTCCTGCTGCGCACCTGCCGCCGCGCTGGTCGCGGTCCTGTCACGATCGCGGCAGTGGCGCGGGCGCTGCTAAGGCAGAGCGAGCATACTCACGCTCACGCAGTGGAACTGTGTCGCACGCTGCGATCTCTCAAGGCCCTGTCGCCCTTTTTGTTCTCTCAACTCGATCCTTCTCGTCACTTGTCCCTCTCCACCTTGACACACACACACACACACACATGTATTCGCGAGCCTCATCGTGCCACGTGGCGCTTGTGACGCATCGTAGCACCTCCCAGCGCCAAGCATTCGGGGTCGCACGAGCAGGAGCGGTGCTGCACCTTGTCCACCGCACCGAGTTGGCCCTCCGTGCCATCCTGCAACGGGCATGCACACTTCTCTGCACGGCGGCGCAGACGGACAGCCTCCTGCACTCATTCCCCATGCCCCGCCGTCCGACACGGGTGCCGGCGCCGCCACTGCTGCCGCATCTCGCGCAGCGGGCAGCAGTGACGTGTTCACGTCCGCGTCAGCCGCGCGCGTCGAGGAGCTGCAGCGCACACTTGAGGTGCTGTACCGCGACATCATCCTCCCATTCTACGAGCCAGTGGAGCGGCTGCGTGTGACGAACAACCGGGCCATTCGCGTGCAGGACGTCGTCGACGCCATTGCCGCGGAGAGTCGTAGCACGCTAAGCCGCCCGCCCTCCGTTGGGGAAGGGGGCAGCGGCTCCATGAGCCCGAGCCGTGGCTGACACGCGCGCTGCGCTGGGTTGCGCTGGTGGTGGTGGTGGTGGTGGTGGCGGGGGACGCGCACACCAGCGCCCAAGCCCAGAGCACGACATGACGGGCGCTTTGCCCGCTTCCGCTTAACGTACCAACGCGTTCGCTGATCGAGCCACACCAGTCTCACTCGTCCAGAGGAGACGAAGCAGGAGGCACGCCGACCTACGGGGCTCGCAGTGCCTGGAGCGTCTCTCACGGACTGCACACGCATCTCCGCTCTCCCTCTACGTGCTCCGCTGGGCCCACCCGCACAGGTTGGGCCCCTCTCCCCTCCCATGCTGCCCTGACCTGGCCCCACCAGCTCCACCTCTTCTCTCACCACCTCCGCAGCTGCTCAGCTCCGCTGTGTGGCCTCCGTCCGCCTTCTCCCCGTCAACACACGAGAGAGTGCCGATCTGTTTTCTCTGTTTGCCTCAGTGGCTGAATGGCGCTGCGGGGCGGAGACGTGCGTGCGACACGCCTGCCTCCGGCTTCCTCCTCTTCCCCCCTCCCCCTCCTTTCGCTCCACGCCACGCGGCGGCAGCGGCGTCAGCGGCGAAGCACCGAGGGAAGGGGACTGAAGGTACTGCGCTAGCACACATCAGCATACACAAGACACAAACACACATAGGCCAAGCGCATAACTTGTGTTCCAGAGCTCCTCGAACACTGCTACCGTACTGCTTTCGCCGCACCTCCTTTTTTTTTTCATTTTCGGCACCACTTTCGCTACAGCAGGCTGCACTGGTCGCGCCCCCCCCCTCCACACACACACACACACAGCGCTCCCGTTCTACACTGCAGCCATGCGCCGCCCTCATGCGCTGGCGCCTCTCCTCGTCCGTTCATCGCGCTTCACCGGCGCGGAGGATGTCGTGCGAGGCGACGACACAGCATGGAGAGCGCGGCCGCCGCCGCGTGTCGTGGCAGTGCAGCACCCGACCGTACTGCCCACGCCGGCGCGCTTCCTCGCGTCTCACAACTCCAGTGCGCCCCACCTGGGGCACTCCGCCACTCCGAACCAGAACGCAGCCGCACGGCCGACGGCGTCCTCTGCTGTGGCTGCGGCTGACCCGCAGCGCTGCGCATCACTCTGCGTGTCTGACACGAGCGCTGCACGCGAGGAGGCGGCGCGCACCCCGCCGCTCGCCGTGGCACTCTTCGAGCTCCTTCAGCTGCGCCGACATGCTGGGATGCTGACGGTGAGGGAGGGGGAGGGGGAAGGGGAACATGAAGACGCTACTTCGGGAAGCGTGGCCACGTCGACTGGGATCACTGCACCCGACACACGCGCGCGTCAGCCGGGACAGGCTAAGGCATCGCCGTCCTCGTCATCTCCGCTGTCAGCGCCGGAGGGCAGTCTGCAGGCACGGGCCGTGGCTCAGCTTTGTCGTGAGGCCCGCGCCCTTGCGGCCGCACTGCAGCGCGCGCCGGGCGTAGAGCCGCGCGAGGCGTCGCCCACCGCTGCCGCGACCACATCCAACAACGCGTCCCGTCACGCTGGTCGCCAGGGCCGCCAGGCCGCAGCCGTGCCGCTCGTCTCGATCCCGTCCGACGCGGAGGAGACGCTGCTGCTGCCGCTGCATCGCGATCTCGTGCAGCTCGCGATGCAGCGCCTCTCCCTACTGGAAGCAACGTGCATGAGGCTGCTGCAGCTGCAGCCAGGGGCACCCACACCGCGCCGCGAGGAGGACAGGCAGCGCGCAGAGCCGGCAGCGCTGTTGTTTTATAGGGAGCAGCTTCGCGTCGTCGCGGAGCTGGTGGCACTGCGGGGTCAGCAGGAGAGCGACGGACAAGCGCTGAGTTGCCTGGTGCACCTGCTTGGTGCGCCGCTGTCGGCGGATGCCGGCGTGGCCGACCCCGTCGTCACGCTGATCAGCGCGTCGGCTGCGGCTGTACGCCGTCGGCAGCAGCGCGGACACCAACGCAGCGGCGTCGAGACTGCCGGCGCCATCGCCGCCTCCACGACCGCATCTTCAGGGGCTCTTGCGACGTGGTGTAGCTGCACGCCGTGGCTGCTGCACGTATACGCGGCCACCATCGCTGCGCCGGCTCGCCCACTGCACGCTCGACCTGCGCGGAGGTCACAGGCCTCAAACACAGCGGGTGATGCTGCTGCTGCTGCTGCTGCTGCGGTGGCGGCGACGGCGATGCCGTCTAGAGCCGATCGCTGGTCTGCCGCCAGCGCGTGGCTGACCGCCGCGGCGGACCGCGTCTGCGCCACGCCAGCGTCGGAGTTGCTGGTGCCGCTGTCGAGGGCCCCGCCAAGCCGCGCCGCGTCGCGTGACTTATCGGACACTGTCACTGCACCTTCTGCTGGGGGCGTTGAGGCCGGTGCAGCGCGCCACACGTTCGGACTGTGGCAACGTGTGCTTGATGCGGAGGCGGTGGAGGAGGGCCAGGTGACGGGACCGACGGACATGGACACCGCAGAGGCGTCTGACGTCAAGTCCGTGCGTCACCCCCCTCATGCGCCGCTGTCGCCGGTCCTCCGTGACTTGTGCGCCGCGCACGGCGTGACGGCCACGGCGCGTGGCTCGTCGTCGTGGCAGCCGTACTGGGCCCTCGTCGTGCACACCATTCTAGCGAGCGGTGCCCGCGCCGCGGGGGAGCTGCTGCGGCTGCAAGCTGCCATGCAGGCAACCGATCCCGCTCATCGTTTTCCGGGCTCTCCCATAATCGCCACCGCCTCCGCTGCCGCGGCGTCCCTAGACAGCTCCCACGCGGTGCCGCGCGGCCTGGATTGGCATCTGCCACACTCGGCGGCAGGCCCACGTGCGCCATCGCGGCGAACGCGGCTGGCAGAGCTGGAGGCGCTACAGTACCACGCCGTCGGCGCCTACGTCTCGCTGCGGCGCATCGCCAGCTCCCTGCACCGCCACCGCCGCCTCGCCCCGCTGCTGCACCTGCACACCGTCGTGAGCGGTCGCGCCACTACCCCAGCGGACGGCGCGATCGGCGGCGCTACAGTGGGCTCTGCGGATGGCGTGTCGTGCGCCGTGCACCGCGCATCGGCCGCGCACTGGCGGGCTCGTCTGCTGCGTGGGGCACTGCTGGAGCCCCTCGCAGCGCGCGATGTCGTAGCGCGGCGACGGGAAGCGGCTGGTCGGGGCCGTCCGCGTTCTCCACAAGACCGTAGACGGGCTCCACACCGTCGCGGTGAGGAGGGACCCATGCAGGCAGAGGAGGAGGAGGTGGCGCAGGAGCTGGCGGAGTCGCAACTGCAGCAGGCGGGGGCGATGCTGTGGCGCGAGGTGGTTCTCTTCGACGCCTACACCCTCATCACGGTTGGCCACGTCAGCGAACACGCCGTGGACGGGGAGGGCTGGGGCATCGCGGAGCGGGCGGAGGTGCTTCGGCAGCTCGCTTGGCTACAGCACGAGTGCACACGGCACCTAAACGTCCTCACAGCGGACATCAATAGCAGTTCTGGCAGTCCTCCAAGTCGAGGAGAGACGAGCGCGGGTGACGCCGCAGACGCACCCGCTGCCAGCACAGCTCCCGCGTCTGCATCGGATGCGACAACATCGTGCGTCCTGTCCCCTGCACGGCGGCGGGCCCTGCTCCACCGACTGACCCCACGCACGCACGCGGCGCTCGTCGCGAAGCTGCAGGAGGGCCTGCGACTCAGCGCCAAGGTGCTTGCCCGGTGGGGAACGCCGGCGCAGATATGCGACCTGTACCTCCGCTACCCCGCGATGGGGGCGAGCTGGGAGGTGGGGCGAGCTTTGCTGCGGTGCGGGCAGTACCGCGTCGCGGTCGAGGTCCTCCAAACGCTGCTGCAGCTCCGCCCCCACCCCACAGCACCGCCGCCTAGCGTGTCGTCGTCCGCGTCGGCGGCGACCCACGCGCAGGCACCGCACGCGGGCACGACGCCCATCACAAACGCGGCGGCGGCGGCGACTGTGCGGCAGATGCTGCTGGAGGCGATGGAGGGGGCTGCCGCCGCGCTTGTGTGCCGCGATCCACCGCTCGCCCATCGGGGCTCCCCTCCGACCGCTGCCGCTCACGCCGGCCTCGACGGCGGGGCTGGTGCTGTTGCGGCAAAGGGGGAGAGGCCGACGGAGGATGAGGTGCCGCTGCCGGCTGAGCTGCGTGCGCAACTGCGGCAGCTGTACGCCAGCCTGGAGGCACTTCCCGTGCCGCTGCCGCTGTGCCTGCACGCGGTGATGGTCGGGCTGACCAACGCGATGACGTCGGCCCCGGCCCCGGCTTCCGACCCGGCCGCCGCCACGGCAGCATCGGCGGCTACTGCAGACGAGCAGGCACGCACGACTGCGGTGCTCTGCACATACGTGCTGCGCTGCCACCTGCGCGATCACCCCCACGCCGGGCTGCTTGCGAAGACGGTGGAGTTGTGGGCCTCTGCGGTGGCGCCGTACCTCGGACGGCGCGTGCAGCTGCCGCGTCACACGCACCCCACTCCCACGCCGAGCTCCCCTGACGATCACGGTCCCACGTCGGCCTTGGCCGTAGCGCCGCTGACGTCGACCGACCACTACCTGCGCAGCGTCGCGGGTCGTCTCGTGTACGGCTACCCGCACCTCCCCGTGGCGCGGCTGCTTCTCACGCGGCTCGTGCAGCGCATCAGCGACCTGCCAGACTCGTCCGTGCGCTACCCCGAGGGCTTCCCCCGTGCCGCGCAGGGACGGGTGGATGCCGCGGTGGCGCTCGTCTCGGTGGCGGACGCGCGCGTTGCCGGGTCAGTGGTGTGGCTTCTCGGTGTACTGTATGGCATCCCTCGTCTAGGGCAGACGGAGGTGTCGTCGGCTGCGGCGGATGCTGCGAAGCGTGACAGTCCTGCGTCTCCCACTGAGGCGGCGGGCTGCGGCTGGGGCACGACCTGGGCGCATCGGCTTTGCGTGAGTGCGGTCGCTGCGGCCGCGGTCACGGCGACGGTGGCGTCGGTTAACGAGGCGCACCGTTCGAGGGTCGTGGGTGGCGGGAAGGGCGGTGCAACGGCGCGCTCCGTCGCGTCGGCGCAGGACGGTGTGCACTCGACCGATACGCCAGCGGAGCTGTGGAACGCCGGCTTCACGGAGCGGCACGTCTTCGACGCCCTGCGGATGATGCCGCGCATCGCCCTTGAGATCCTGGAGCGGCTCCTTGATGCCCTTCAGCGGCACTACGCCTACCGCAGTGCACCCGGTGCGCCCGATGCGTCCACGGCGATTTCAGCTCCGCTTCTCGAGGCTGCACGGACCCGCGTCTCTGCGATGCGGGCGTCCCGAGTGGCGGACGAGGAGGCGCAGCGCCACCCGTGGCAGTGCACGACGTGTTTGCGGTGGAACAGCCGCTACGCTGCTTCGTGCCGGCGCTGCCAGGCGCTCTCCACGGTGCTCTTGCAGTGCCGCGCGTGCGGCTGCCTGACGTCATCGGCTGCCCTCAGCGACGGGCACTCGCTGGGCTGCGACGTGTGCGGGTCGGTGCTCGTCGCCGCGTCGCCGTCCGCAGGGGCTGCTGCGGTGCCGTGCAGCGCGCCGTGCGCCAGCGTTGGGGGTGCAGTCACGGGCACTGGCCGCTCCGCCACCCTCCTCACCGAGTCTGCCGCTGTTGCCGGTGTTGTCGCGCTGCGGCCGTGGACGTGCACGCAGTGCAGGACGCTGAACGAGGCGCAGCATGCCTTCTTCTGTCGCGGCTGCGGACACGCCGCGCCGTCCATCCCTTCGAGTGCGTCACCGGCCGGAGAGGGGGAGGAGGCGTGTGACACATGCGGGCATCGACATGGCGCGGGGGAGGCGCGGCGAGTGCCGTGGTGCGAGCGGTGCGGGGCCTTGCGCACACGCATACAGCAGCTGCTGCAAACGCGGAAAGCTCAAGAAGGACGTGGCACGGCCCACTCTGCAACGGCGACGACGCTGCCATCGTGGAGGCAAGCGCACCTGTGGTGGTGCCCCGAGTGCGCCGGCGCGCTGAACCCGTGGACTCGCACGCACTGCGATGTGTGCGGTGCCGGCCGACCTGCAGCGGCGGCTTCGAGGTCTGCACATCGCGAGCCGCACGCCGCGGACGACGCCAACGTTGCTGTGCCACTCGTGACGCTGCCGTGGAGCATGCAGTCCTGCGACGCGTGCCGGGCTGCCAACCGCGTCGGTCTCACGCACTGCTGGCAGTGTCGAGCGCCGCTGACGTGGCCGGCGTCGGTGCGGCGGGCCGTCCAGGACGGGTGGTGGCGCTGGGCCACACAGGTGATGCACGTCGTGGCGGTGACGGCCCCCCGTGACGCGCCGCACCCGACACCAAGACGCACCGAGGCGCCGCTGGCTGTGCCCCGTCCCGTGCAGTGGCTGTGCTTGCATAAGGGCTGTTTGCAGCGCAACGAGGTGCCGGCGAGCGCTGCGTGTGGTGGGGAGGAGGTGAGCGGGGTCGCTCCTGCTCACGAGGACACGGGGACTGCGCTCTGCTGCTCCGCCTGCGCCCACGCTCCGCGTAGCGCTTCAACGCTGCTGCTCAACCCCTTCGCGGACCGCTTTGCGTGGCGCTGCGGGTCGACGCTAGCCGACGCTCGCGGCGTCGCTGCTGGTTTCTCGGCCGCGGCGTCTGCGCCGTCTCTCGTGGAGGCGGTTCTGCTGCCTACTTCGGTACCGTGGCCAGGGGACGTCACCGTGGTCCAGCCGCGGAGTGCCGCGGCAGGGCCGCCAGTACCGCAGCAGCTGTGGAACCGCACTTCTTCAGTGGAGCACCGGGGCGATGCGACGTGCGTGCGCTGCGGCGTGTGTGCGTTGACCGACAGCAGCGCTTCCGCAGCGCCATCGAGGTCGTCGCTACTGCTGCTGCTGCTGCAACTGCAGTCACCGCTTTACTTGGTGCACGTGTGCGCGGCGTGCGGGTGGTGCACGTGGGACCGGTCCGCCTGCGCCTACAGCCCGCCACCGTCGGTGTGCTGTGGCGTCGCCGCGTTTCCCAGTGCTCAGGCCGATGCGAGCGGGGAAGCGCCGCCGTCGGTCCCGCTTCTGCCCGGTGAGCACGCCATGGCGCTGCGGGTGCTGCTGAGGACGCTCGGACGTGTCCTGCGTGCTGCTGCTGCGGCGACGACGGAAGTGTCTGTGGGCGCGGCGAGGCGAGGGCCGGTCGACACACGTGTCGCTGCTGGCGGTCCAGCCACGGCGGCGTCACGTCACCCACACCAGTTGGACTGGGCGTGGCTTTCGCGCTTTGTCTTGTCGGCCGTGCGTCTGCTGGGCGCCGCGAGTGAGCCGCGCGGGCAACACCGATGGTGCGCGGTGGCTCAGGAGCGGCTGCCGTGGCGCGGCTGCGACCTCGCATCACCGCGGCAGGCGTGCTCGAGTGAACCGCGGGTGGCCGTGCTGGGGGGCGGCGCCGGTGGCAACGATGACGACGCAGAGGAGGGGGCGGTGCACGCAGCGCTTCTCGACGTGCGCGCCATCGTAGACGACGTCTGCACCCTTGTGGAGCACCGCCTAGAGGCGCAGCCGCACCAGCGTGCGGGGAGGAAGGCATCACCGACGACTCGCTCCTCCTCCTCCTCGGCCTCCACCTGCAGCACCGCAGTGACGCCCCCGCTGAGCTTGCAGGACGCCTGGACGCGTCGGCTGCTCGTCGCCGCGCTTGACCTGATCGACCTTGTGAACGTCAGCACTGTGTGTGACGAGATCGGATTCTCGACTCTGCGTCGACTGTGCGTGCTGCTGCGGCCGCACGACGAAGCGCACATCGCGACGGAGACGAAGTGGGTCTACCTGCGGCGCATGAAGCTGCCTCGCACGCACATCGTGCACGGCTGCGCGCGGTGCGAGTGGTGCTTGACCGACCACGACCCACAGGTGCCCTGTCCCGCCGTGTAGACCTCAGCGAAGAGTAGAGGGGGAGGGGGCTGGCATGATGCGCGGTGCACGGGAGTGTGTCTCGCGCATCAGGCCTGGACGCGTTGCTCACCTCACAAATTCTGCTTCCCCGCACAGCTCTACGCGCTCAGCTCCTACCACAAGAACACAAAATCCGGCGGACTGCCGACGTGCACCTGCCCCACGTGTGTGCCTGTGCAAAAAACCAGTGACTCGGCCACGCACTCGTCCAACACGGAGGCCGGCGGCAGCGTTGTTGCGGAATGACTTGATCACGACCTCACCGCCTCTCTCCCTCCCCCTCTCTGAATTCTTCTTGCGTGCTCCTCACCCACCTCATGGGCGCTTCTCGTACGCTGTGCACCACGCTCGCGACAGGTGTACTCGTCGCAGCACGTGCGTGCGTGCTCGACCTGTTGTGGTTTTCTTTTCTTCTGGCCGCTGTGCACGTGCCTGTGTGTGTGTGGACGGCTTCGCTGAGGGCTGCACACATCAGCTGCGGAGGGTGGCGACTCTCTCTCTTCTTTGTCTCCCTTCACTGTCTCTTCCACGTTTAGTACCCCCTTCCCCCCTCCCCACCTCAACGCACGCGCGATGCTGCGGCGGAGCGCGGTGTGGTGCCTCAAGGCACGCCCCAAGACGGTGAACATCGATCCCGGCAGCAACCGCTTCCTCGACCCCAAGGCTGAGGCAAAGGCCAAGGACATCTTCGCGGTGCCGGAGTTCCCGAACAAGTCGGTGCTGCACAACTGGCGCTTCTTCATCAAGGCCGGCAAGGCCGCCACGGGGCCGCCGGTGGGTCAGGAGTTCTCGAAGCTCGGGCTCAAGGCCATGGACTTTTCGAAGGCCTTCAACGACCGCACGAAGCCGCACTTCAAGGACGACATCGACCTCATCGTCCGCATCCAGGTGTACTTCGACAAGTCCTACATCTTCCGCATCGAGCCGCCGCCGACGGCGTGGTTCCTGCTCCGGGCCATCCGCAAAAAGCGTGGCGAGACGGGGCCGGTCGTGCTGCGTGGGCACTACTGCGCCTACCTGACGCTGGAGATGTGCTACGAGATTGCCAAGATGAAGCAGATGTCCTGGGGCCGCCCCGAGTACCCGCCGATCGAGGTGCGCGTCCGGCGCGTCGTGGGGCAGGCCCGGCGCATGGGCATTGCCATCATCGGGGTGGACACCCCGCACAGCTCCCCCGTGAAGGGCATGACGGAGAAGCAGTACCTCGAGGAGTCCGGCAA
Source organism: Zelonia costaricensis (assembly GCA_030849075.1). Taxonomy (NCBI): domain Eukaryota; phylum Euglenozoa; class Kinetoplastea; order Trypanosomatida; family Trypanosomatidae; genus Zelonia; species Zelonia costaricensis. The sequence continues at coordinate 48,422 of JASAOO010003545.1, forward strand.
GTACCGCAAGGTGCACATGACGCAGTACGAGGCGCTCAAGGCAAAGGAGCTCGAGTCGGCGCCGCTGATCGAGCGGCTGCACCGGCCCAACTTGGCGCCGCTGTCGAACGCGCAGCTGGAGGATGGGCTCAAGGATGCGAACCTGCTCAACGCGCTGTGGACGTCGTCGCATCCGACGAGCCCGTACATGAAGGACACGCGCAATCGTGAGATGGCCCGCCGCTTCCTCAACACGCGCGGCTGGTTCAAGGACATGACGGCGGAGGAGATGCGCGTCGTGTTTCTCAACTACCGGCTGCCGGAGCAGGATCGGCAGCGGCAGCTCGGCGCGACGGACGCGCAGGCGCAGGCGCAGGGGTACTGGTCGCGCGATGCGCGGCCGCAGTAGCACTGAGGCGCAACGACGCCCGTTTTCTACGCGCTTGCGTGCGCGTGTGAATGTGTGGCGACGCGGCCGTGATGATGCTCGATGGCGTCTGTCTGTGTATGTGTGTGTGTGTGCATGTCGGAGGTGAGGTGAAGTGCTGCGTACGCCGTGCGGTCGCGCTGACGTTTCTTCGTGTGTGTCTTCTTTTTCTTCTGATCGATTCGCTGCACACACCTTCACAAACACACAAACACACAAACACGCAAGCAGAGCTGGAGGAAGCGCCCGCGCATCTCGATGTGAGCGTCACCGACGACATGGCACACGTGTCGATTGAGAGAGAAGGGGGGAGAGGGAGGCTCGATTGGTGACCCTGACACGCACGCAATGAATTTGGCGGCTAACTGTGGATGGAGGGGGGGGTGAGAACGGGCAAAAGGGGAAGGCGAGGCCGCGTGGATGTGTGCGGTGAGTTTTCTCAGCGTGCGTCTCACACCCACCAGCACCCCCGTAGTGCACCACGCTCGCTCTACGACTCTCTCGCTGCCCCCTTCCCCCCCCCCGCGAACCTCCTCCTCCCGAGCACTGCGCATGCGAGCAACGACGAATCGCGCTGTGCGCGAGAACCGCACGCGTGTTTATGCCTCCTCCAACCGCACTGTCCCTCCTTCCCCTTCCCCCTCCCGGTTCCTTTGTTGGCCTCGTCGACGCCCTCTCCGCCCGCGCAGCTCACGAGCATCCACTGCGCCTCCCTTCCCGCCCACTCCACTGCGACTCCCTTCGTTACGAGGTTTTCACTTTGCCGCCAATCGTCGTCGTCGTCTTCGTCGTGTCTCGTGGCGGCTTTTCTGTTTTTCTTTTCGCGTGGCTTGGTACCGCGCACGTGAAGCGGCGAAGCTCCGCTTGTCGCCCGTGCATGAGAGCAGCAGCGCTGCCTTGCCTTCGCGGCTTCACACTTACTGTTCTCGGGGCAGCGACGTATCGGCGGTGCCCTTGACGTATACACCATCACCGACGCACTCAAACGACCGCAAACATCCAGTTAACACAGATGCCGGCCCTGTCCACCGTGCGCCCAGGCCGCTCCGCTGCAGCCGACGCCGCAGCCGTCGGTGCATGCACGGCGCAGTCGACCCTGAAGCCGGGCCGCGCCGCTCCGGCCACACCGCCGCCGCCGCCGCGCAGCGAGTTGTCAGATGCGGACCTGAGCCTCTTCTTCCGCATCCTTCGCTTTCTTTCCTCGCACCCACAGCTTGCATCGCTGAGCAAGGCGGCAGAGAGCACCGAGGCGGCCTCCGGCGTAGCCAGCAACGCGGTCAACGCCCCCGCTGGCAGCGTCGTCGCCGGCCGCCAGCACGGGCAGACAGGGTCGAGTGCGTCGGTAAGTAACCGCATCCGCACCCCACCCGCGCTGCGTGACCCGCTGGAGGAGTTCCGCATGCTCGCCACGAACGCCCCCATCGACGAGAAGGCGCTCGCGGCGTCGCGCGAGGTGGTGTGCACGCTGCTGGCGGAGCTGTGCGACGAGCTGGGCGACCGGGACATCTCGCAGGAGCTGCAGGAGAAGGTGTTCGCGGACGGCGCGGACGACGCAGACGAGGTCGACCTCGGGTCCCCAGCGCTGCCCTGCAGCTTGACGCGGCGCGCAAGCGCCTTCGGCTCGGACGGGCTTCAGCAGATGCAGGAGGTTGTGCCAGGACTGTGGTGCAGCTCCTACCACCCCGCTGCCGACAAGGCACTCATGCAGCGCCACGGCATCACGCATGTGTGCTGCTGCATCGGCACCCAGCCGCGCTTCCCGGGTGACTTTATGTACATGACGCTGTCTGCAGACGACCGGCCCGACTATGACATGACGCCCCACTTCGCGCGCACGTTCGAGTTTATAGAGAACGCGCTTGTGAAGAACCACGGCGGGGTGCTTGTGCACTGCGGTGCCGGCATCTCGCGTGCGCCGACCATCGTGGCCGCGTATCTGATGCGCAAGCTGCGGCTCTCCTCGTCGGCGGCCATCGCGCTGGTGCAGCGCCACCGCGCGTGTGCGTCGCCGAACATGGGCTTCCGGCGTCAGCTGCACGAGTACGGTGTGCAGATCGGCGTGAACGAGAAGGCGGCGGAGGCGCGTGCTGAGCTGACCAACAAGAGCTTCGCCCGTGCCGCGAACGCCGTCAAAAACTGAGTCGACGCGTTGTATCAAGCAGGAGAAGGGAACTAAGAGGCACACGCTGCTGTTCGACAGTTGTGCTCCCCATATGCGACGGCGCAGGTGTGTGTATCCTCCTCCTTGGCGCTGCTGCGTGCATGACACGTGAGCGGTGAAGCGTGGGGCGAGGGGGGAGTCGAGAAAAGGGCCTTGTGTGGTGCTTGGCTTGTGACTTGTGGCGTGTGTTGGTGATGATGTTGTTGTGTTGATCTGTCTCTGTCTCTCTCTCTCTCTCTTCCGTTCTTTTCTTTTCTCGCTCTTGCTGACTTCTTCGCGTGTGTGCACGCGCTTCGTTCGGGTCAAGAGGTGTGTGATCGAACAACTGGACTGCCGCGATGGGCTCCCTCCCTGTCTCTCCCTCTTCATCTCTCTCTCTGGCACACTCGCGCGCACGTGCTCTGCTGACGCGTTCGTCTCTCCCTCCCCGCACACTTCTATCTTTCCCCTTGTGCTTCCAACTTCCATCTTTCGTGTTCACACATCGCTTCAACCAGTAGACGCTTTTCTGTTTTTTTTTCCTGCTTCATCATCGTCACATCTATGTTAAGTGTTGTTGCTGCCGTTGCTGATGTTACCGCGCAGGCGTCTGCGCCGCGTCACCGTCAGCTACCCTGGCTCGTGCCCCCCGCCCCCCACCTCCTCCTCTGTCCACGCCTTCTGCCACAGCGCCACATCCTCCACTTCATTGTGTGGCACACGGCGTCCCCCCCCCTCCCCACCGGAGCGGAGGCGGCCCGTAGGGCGCCAAGAAAAACTGTTCTCTCTCTGTTCCTCTTCCCCCTTTTTTCGTCTTCCCCTTCCGCTCGCTTCTCTTGCCAGATTCACCCATGCTCGCTTCGCTGCTGCGTCCTCACCGCTGTGCCGTTGGTGGACGCTTTCTCGGTCTGCGTGTGCGCCGCATCTCCCCACTTCTTCTCCCCCGACTTCGTTTTGTTGCTTGTACGGCGCCTGCATCTGTGTGTGTGTGTGTGTGTGTGTTTGTGTCGGTCGTGGGGTTCCTGCGTTCTTCATTTTCTCCATGTTCTCCATTTTTCCGTACGTGTGTGTGTGTGCGTAGGTGTGCACCGGTGTGCGTGCTTGGAGGCATCAAAAGCTGTGGCGGGAGGGGGGGGGAGAAGAGGAAGCCTTTTTTCTCTTCGTAGACGCTTCTTTTCTCTCTCTACCTTCATCACCCTGCAGTGCGGCGCGGAAAGCGGTTTGTGTGTGTGTGTGTGTGCTCAAGCAGGTGTCGCTCAGTCGCGCTTCGATGCCCCCCCCCCCCCTGCATGAGCACTGGATCGGTACAGCTGCCTCTCTCTGTCTCTGTCATACACACAGAAACACACACACACACACACACATTATCATTCCCATCCCACCTCGTCGCCTCTCACGCGCTCACCCCCCTTTTTCCGCACCCAGCCCTTGTCTAGCACGTCGATCCCTCCTTCTCTTCTCCTCACCCCTGCGATCAGCTGCTATGTGCCCTCGCTTTGTTTTCTTTTGCTTTCCCCGCCCCCTCTCTCTCGCGCGACTTGCCGTGGACTCGCTTCTCTACAGGTTCGTTTTCGTGGCCACATTCGTCATCCCTCGTGGATGCATCAGGTACCAGTGGTGCGGTGCGAGTGCGCCGTGCCCGTGTGCCTCTATGTGTGTATGTCTGTGTGCGTGTGTGGCGCGAACTCGGCCTTCAGCACCTGCTTGCCTTTGTGCACGTCACCCATCATCTTGCTCACTCGTAGATGTTCGCTCTCCTTCTCTACCACTTTCTCTTCACCCACGCTTCTTTCCGCGCAGCCCTCTTCTCGTCGCTCTTGTTCCTTTTGTGCTTTGGCTTTTGAGGCACACACAATCCGCACCTCCTGCCCCCCCCCTCCCGCTTCACTCTTCTCCTCCCTCCTCTTGTGCCTTTGAGCTTTCCTGCTTTCTCCTCCTCCTCACCCCTTTGGTGGTGTGCGCTGGCGCTGTTTATGGCGCCGTGTTGGGGGGAGTCTGTGCATGCTGCGATTTCTTTCTCTCCCTTTTTTTCTTCTTTGCTTTTAAGCAGCGAAGAACCTACACGATGACGACTTTCCCTCTCTCGGTGTGCGGCGTTTGCAGTTGTGATGTTGGTAGTGGTGGCGATGGTGCTGGTTTGGGTTTGCCTTTCGTCAGCGCACGTGGGTGTTCTCCTCCTCCTCCACTTCGTTCTGCCCTTCTTGTTTCTTTCCTGCTTGACCACCCCACTCCCCACCCCCACGGTCTCCTTCCCTCCTCTATCTCCCTCGTGTTGTGTGTTTTTTGGTTTTGTGTTGGGGGCTGCGCTTCAGTCCTCTGTGATCGCAGTGGCTCCTCGCTTTCCATGCAACGCGCGTTGTCCGCGTGTTAATGTACACGTGCGTGTGTTTGTGTGTGCGTCTGTGTCTGTTTGTGTCAAAACGATCTCGGTGTGGAAGTGTCAGCTGCGCGGGTAATATGTTTGCAGGGGAGGGAGACGGGGGAGAGAGGCCGAAAGCGAGCGAAGGCGGGGGAAGGGCAAAGTAACGTGCAAGTACGAGGCTTGGACACGGGCTGTACGTCCCCCGCTTGTGAGCCCGCTCTCCTCCGCCCCTCTCCTCCCCTGTACCATGCATCGACTCTTCCCGTTCCTTCGGATGTCGGCCTTGTCGTCGCCGTTGGCCCCCCCGCCCCCCCCCCGCGCCCGCTGACATCACGTTCGCCTTTGTTTTCTTCTCCATTGTTGCAAGTTGCGATAGCGGACCTCGACGCGTACTGCTGCGGCGCTGCATTGCCGTACCGCTGCCGCCCTACACCCCCCTCCCCAAGAAGAGAAACACCACACGCGATGATACGGCCTTCCCCCCCCCCGTCCCCTGCCTACCGAGTCGCAGCTAGAAAGGAACACCAACAAAGACGTGCGAGGCGCAGCTCGCGAAGTGTGCAGCATCGTTTGACGCGACACAAGTGTCTGTGTGTGTGTGCATGCGCGGCGAACAAGCAAAGCCAGTGCTGATGAGCCCATCTGCCGTGCGCTCCTCAGCGTGCTGCGCATCTTGTAGCTCCCCTCGTTCTCTCTTTGTTGTGTGATGAGCAGCAGCACTAGCAGCAGCGGCAGCAGTTGTAGCTGGGGGGTGACGTGGAGCGAACTCGAACAGTCCACTCGAGAACGACCCGCAATCCCACACGCCACCACTTCTCTGCCCCCCGTTCTCCTTCCCCTATTTCGTGTCTCACGCACGTTGGGGGGGGGGGGCACAACACACCCCACCTCCCGCTTCGAACTACTCATCTTTCCCCCCCCCGCGTCTCCTCCCCGATCCTCCAGAGAAGCCCATTGATCGACTCGGGTATTGCACACATACACACACACACGCACACGCTCACACCTTTAGACAAGCCGCTCAGGCCTCACCCCTCTCCCTCCTTCCTACACGTGCTCCCTCTCCATTCCTTTTTTTCGCCCTTTTTATTACGTGGAAACACCGACATCATGCTGGGCACGGGCAAGTCGAGCGGGGTGGTGAACGAGGCCAGCAACCTCAAGGCCAACGAGAACCTCACCGCCACCATCGAGCAGATGAACAGCAAGGCATACCGGCAGAGCCGCGACATGAACGATGTCATCCCAACTCACCGGCGGCCCGTCGCGGAGGCGAAGCGCGACAACGGCGTGCCCGTGTACGACCCGGCCGCCGAGAAGCAGGCGGAGAAGGCGGAGCGCGGGGCGGCGGCGGACGAAGACGAAGACGAGGACGACGAGCTGATGGAGCTGCGCCGCATGCGGCTGCAGCACCTGCGCGCCGACCAGGAGAAGAAGGCGGAGTGGCGCAGCAAGCAGCACGGCGAGTACCGCGAGATCGACCAGGCCGACTTCTTTAACGTGGTCGTGCGGGAAAAGGGTGGAAGCGAGCGCGTGTGCGTGCACTTCTACCACAAGGACTTCGAAACCTGCAAGGTGATGGACCGCCGCCTGTCGGAGCTGTCGCGCACGATGCTGGCGGTGAAGTTCGTGAAGATCGACGCGGAGCGGTCACCCTTCTTGGTGGAGCGTCTGCACGTGACGACGCTGCCGTGCAACCTGCTTTTCTTGAAGGACATCTGTGCGGACCGCATACTGGGCTTCGAGGGCTGCACGTCGGAGGACGGCACGCTCGACGCCGACTTGCTGAAGGAGCGCATCGAGCACGCCCTGCAGCTCAACCAAGACGACTGAGGAGAAGACACAAGGAAAACACGGGCGACACTCTCGTGCTCATCGTCTTCACCGACCCGCCCTCTTCGGTGATGAAGTCCGATGTGTGGATGTGCAGAGGCGCCGCGCTGCAGTGCTTCCTCCCCTCCCCCCTCTTCTCCGTAACTACACGAATCAAGACCAAGAACACCACACACGGAGAATGTAAAAAAGGGAGTTCTGGAAACCTGAAAGCGTCAAGCACCGTCACACGTGTGTGCTGGTGCCATGAGCAGCCACGGCCCGGTGCGCAGCAGACCCCCACCGTGCTCGCTGAGGTGCGCTTGATCCAGGAAGCCAAACAGGAGCACTCTCACACACACACAAAGGGGGGGGGAGAGGAGACGAGCACCAACTCGCTCTCCGCACTTTCACTCCCTTCTCCGCGGAGACGTGTGTGTGTGTGTTTGTGCGTAAGCGCGACTTCGCGGGTGGTGCTGCCCCCCTCACCGTTCTTTCCTGTGCTCTCGCTCTTCTCTGGGTAGTGCGGGTGCTGCCTGACTGCGGTCCCCTCGCGCTCGCTGTCCCCTCTCCCCTCCCCCCCCCCACACACACGCACGGCACGTCCACCGGCGGCAACAAGAAACACGCGGCGCCTCCCAGCAGACGTGTCCGCCCCCCTCCCCCCCTCCCACCACCCCACCCCGGCCTACACGCACTCTCGCGCGCAGTGATGCGCTTCCACCTTCCCTTGATGGGGCTGTGCTTCGCCGGCCTTCTCCTCTCGAGCTACGCCTACGCGGTGGAGATGCGGGCGGAGCGGGCGAGGCAGCTCGGCGTGCAGTACCGCGCGTACTGCGATATCGGCCCGTTCTCCTGCACCAAGGTGTTCTCCTCCGAGTTCGGGTCCGCCACACAGTTCTTTGGGCTGCCCAAGACATCGAACGCGCTGGTCGGCATGCTGTACTACATGGCGGAGATGCTGTGCTGCTGGAACCCGACCCTGCTTCTCCTCCTCAGCGCGCCAAGCCTTCTCGTGACGGTGTGCCTGGCGTTTATCTTGACTGTGGTCCTGCACGACTTCTGCGTTGTGTGCTGCTCCATCTACGTCGTGAACGTGACGACGGTGTTCTTCACCTATCGCTGGTGGAAGAAGAGCCGGCGCAGCGCCGCGGCAACGGCGGCGACCTCTTCAGCCCCCGCCTCGTCCTCGTCGGCGGCCAAGAAGCGCAGGTGAGCTTCGCTGCACTGGTGTGACGCACATCGCAGAGCAGAAACGCGAGAGTCCCGGGGAAGTCAAGCAGTGCCGGGAAACGCAGGTGTCCTGCGCACCTCCACTGCATTCACGCGTTGGCGACGAGTTGCGCTGATGCCCTTTTTTTTTTTCAGAGTCGGAGCATCGCTGTTGTATCTCTTCGCTCTGCCCGTCCGCGACACGTTCGGGGGCGCATCTCATGTTGCCTTGACGGAAGACGTTCCTCAACACTGCCCCTGCCGTGCCGTGCACGCGAATTCTCAGCCGCCCCTCTCCCCTCCCCCCCTCCCCGCGTGGCCTCTGACGGCCACCGAGCACGCACGCGGCCTCGACGGCTGCCACCTGCTCCCGCTCTCGCGTAGGGGAGAAGCACAGGAATCGAAAGCGAAGCAAACGTCAAAGAGGGCGGGATTGGTTTTCCCGCCTGCAACTCGCGGCTGTTCTCTGCCGTGCGCACTCTCCTCTCCTCTGGCAAGTGGCCGTGTGTGTGCGTGTGTGCATGTATGTGTGTCTGGGTGTGACTGCGCCAGCATCCCCCTCCCTCCCCCAACACACACACACACAAACACACACACACTGACGGCCCTCTTCACCGGATATCGACAACAATCGCGCAGCACCGTGTGGAGCAGCGCGCAGTGCGTCTCGGACACCCACTCACCCTCCGCCCTTCTCCCCCTCCCCTGTTATTCGCCACCTCCGCCGTTCCTTCTTTCTCGCGCGGCAGTTATGTTCCGTCGGAGCTCGCGTGTCTTGACGCCGTTGGGGGCCTGGTCTCCCTTCGGCAGGCCGGACCGCACCGGCGACGCCACCGGCAAGAAGCCGCGCCTCGGCGACACCGGCTCCGCCCCGCGCGACCTCTTCCAGCGCACCGCACGCCACCGGCAGTCCCACTACGCCGTCTCCGCCGGCGGTCGTGGCGCGGCGGACCGCGTGGCTGACGCGCCCACTCCGCCGAGCGCGCGGAAGAAGACCTACGCGGAGGTGGCGGCCGGCCCATTGGGCACGGCGAGCAGCGCCGGGGCGCAGCAGGGCGTGCACCTCTACGCCAACAAGGAAAACGCATGGAATGGCTACACGGACGACCGCTTCTACGGCGCGCGGCGGTTTCGCGAGTACTGGCACCGCATGCTGGCGGACCGCGGCGTGCGCTACTACTTCTTCACGATTATCGTCCTCATGACGGCCGCGACGGCGAAGCTGTGGCAGATGCAGAACCTGCAGCGGACCGAGTACGGCCTGCTCGGGCCACGCAAAAAGCAGTACCGCAGCCGCCTCACGATTGTGCTGGACGTGGATGAAACTATCGTGTCCTACGGCGACAAGGCCTTCCGCCTCAAGGCGGGTCTCGTGCCGCGCCCGTACCTGGCCGAGCTGCTCGACTACCTGACCTCGATCGACGCGGAGGTGGTGCTGTGGTCGGCCTCGAGCGAGCGGTACATGCGGCAGGTGCTCGGCGTCATCGACCCGTCCGGCGTGCGGGTGTCGCAGTACCTGTCGCGGGACAAGGAGTGGTTCACGCAAGACAACTACTACGAGAAGAACATCCTGTGGCTGAAGCGTCCGCCCGAGGACACCCTCATCATCGAGAACCGCGCCCTGTCGGTGCGGAACTGCAACGCCAACGCCATCCTCGTCGACGACTTCATCCGCGGGGAGTACATGGACACGGGCCAGGACTACCCCGTGAACGACCACGCGCTGCTGACGATCAAGCGCGTTATCGAAGACCTCGAGACGAGTGGGCGACCGGTGGCCGACTACCTGGCCGACCGCAAGCGGCGCAACGGCGACATCAAGGAAATCCCGTGCCACCTCGCGGTTCGGCAGCTGCCCGACGAGATCGCGCGCGGCGTGTTCTACTTCATCGGGGACAAGTACAAGCTGAAGGGTGCACCACCCGTGTCCGGGTGAGAGAGAAGAAAAAAAAGCCAGAAGAAGAGCGTGACGTCGTGTCGATGCTGCGGACGTGTGTCTTGTGTTTTGGTGAGACTGGCTCCCCTCTGCCCCAGCTTCATTTTTGGAAATCCCGCTCTCGCGTGCGCACATGTGTGTGTATGTGTGTGTGTGTGTGTGTGTGTGTGTGGTGTTGGCTTGTGTCTGTGACGATGCGCGGGGTGGGGGCGGGAGAAGAGGAGAACGGCAAGACAAGCAAGCGCCTATTTGGCTCACATCTTATTGGATTCAAGCTTCTTACACGTGACATCACATCTGGGGCGTGAGGCAACAGCGGTGGTGGTGGTGGCGGTGGGTACAGGGTGCGGCGGTTCGACCAGCCCGTCCAACGCCTGCGACGATCCCGCGACACGGAGCGGGTTCTGTTCATGATGCCGGTGGTGCGGGCATGGCGGGGATGGGGACGCTGCCAGGCGGTTCCCCATCACCGCTGCAGCAAGCGAACGTCTGGCGCAGCGGTGATGCCGGTGTCGCTGACGGCTCTGTCGCGAGGTCGCTGAGCGTCTCGAGCGGCAGCTGCGTCTCTCCTTTCCCTTTCCCACCTGCCCACATGCTGTGCACCTCCGCATCACCTCCTCTCACTTTCCGAACTCCCACGCTTGCCTCCCCTGCCCCCTCTGACCACACACACACACACACACATACACATACATATGCTCGTGCCATGTTCGTGGGTTGCCTGCACATCGCCAACTGCGTGGCTCCTCGCTCGTCTGCAGCAGTCGTCGGACCAACTGCCCACACCGGTAGCTTCTTCTACGCCCCCCCCTCCCCCTCCCCCCCACCACTGCCCTCCCTCCCTCCCCCCGCTCCGTCCACCACCGGCACGTGCGCGAGTGTGTGTTAGTGTGTGTCACAGTCTCTCTGCGGGAGTGCGTGTCGGCGAGCTTCGTCTGTGTTGCCACTCCCTTTTCTGCCTTGCCGCTTTCCTTCCTCCGTCCCTCCAAGTTTCTGTTCTCGCTGAACCACGCGGGGGGTCGTGCCGCGCTCCCCCCCCTACAGACACGCCCAAACACACTCGGAGGCACGCGCGCGTACATACACATCAGCGCGCCCCAGGAGTGACGCGTGGCGACCGGCAGAGAGCTCAAGCGGAAGGACGGGGCGTAGGCGCACGCACGAAGGGGAAGCCCCCCTGATCCGGTTTAGAGGCGTGAGCGCGTTTGCCCACGCCGTTGCCTGGACTTTTTGTTTTCATCTTGGTTTTTGTGTGTGTGTGTGTGCTTCTGCGGGTCTCTGCATTTTGCACGATGGACGCGCGTCGCGCCCTCGTGAAGCGGTACGTGTTCGGCACGAACCATGACGGCAAGAACTGTTTGCACTGGCTCGATGACGGCTCGCTCGTGTACCCCGTCGGCAAGACGGTCGTGCTGCAACAGCCCAGCTCCTGCACGCAGCGCTTTCTGGAGGCGGCCTACCAAAGTACGGCCATCACGGCCATTGCCATGAGTGCGAACAAGAAGTTCATGGCGATCGCGGAGAGCGGCACGCACCCGCAGGTGCAGATCATCGACACCGTCACGCGCAAGCGCCGCAAGGTGCTGAGCGTCACGGACCTCGACAGTGACAGGTACATCGCGCTCAGCTTTAGCAGCGATGGGCGGCACCTCGTCACGCAGGGCGGCGCGCCGGGCTGGAACCTGCACTACTGGAACTGGGAGCGCTCGCAGCCGCTGGCGTGTGTGTCAGTCGGCCAGGTGTACGCCGCGTCGATGCAGGCGCAGGGCGCGAGCGGCGGCAGCCGCGCCGCGAATGCCGCTGGCGCCAGCGCGAGTGGTGCGACGCTGGGCCGAGCGGGCAGCGCCTCGGCCCGCCGCGAGGGTGACGGCCAGAACGCGGCCGGCAAGCGCGGCAACGCCAACAGCGCCTCCAGCCGTGGCCTGGGCGGCGGTGGTGGCCGTGGCACCTCGCGCTCACCCGTGCAGGTGGTGACCAGCATCGGCGTCTGCCCGCTCGACCCGCTACTCGTGACGGTGGCCGGCATAGGCTTCTTTCGCTTCTACCGCTACACGGAGGGCCTGCTGCAGCCGCAGCCCAGCGTTGGTGTGCCGCGGGAGCAGTCAGAGACCTTCTCGACGCACCTCTGGGTAACGGAGCACAACATCGTTGCGGCGACGCACAGTGGCCGGCTGCTGCTCATCCAAGACGGCCGCTTCATGCGCGCGATCGACATGCCCCCGATGGACCCCGCGCAGCCCCCGCCGGGCATGGCGAGCGGCAACTACACGGACCCACTCCTGGAGGGCACCGCCGCCGCGACGGCCATCGACGTCGTCACGTGCATTGCGCCGACGCACCAGCAGCAGCAGAACCGAGTGCAGCGCAACAGCGGCTTCATCGCGGGCACGAGCCACGGCAACGTGCTCATCTTCCAGGGCGACGGCAGCTTCGCTAACGAAGGCGTCGGGCACAACTCGATCGACGCCTTCGCAGATGATGTGGGCCTGGGCGACACGACCGGGTACGCGTTCGTGTGCCGACTCGAGGTGCCCGCCTTCGAGGCAGGGGAGCCGCAGACGCAGAACCCACATCAGCAGCAGCAGCAGCACGCCATGCTGACAGCGCTGACGCGGGCGGGTGGGGTCGCTGCGGGTGACGCGGCCGCCATCGCTGCGGCCGCCTTTGCGCCGCCGGTGTCCCCGTCGAAGATCGGGGGCGGCGCAGACGGCGGTGCGGCACGGAACGACGCAAGTTCGCCGATGGGGAGGGGGCGGGCGGGCCGACTCTTCCAGCTCCGCGAGCAGGCGCCCACCAAGAACTCGTCCGGCGCTGCCACGGCGAAGGGCGCGCGTCGGGCAACCGAGTCGCCGCCGCTTGGCGAGGTGGCCAGTCGACGCGCGGCAGCCGGCGCAGGCGGCGGCGGGGATGGCGCGAGTGGTCGCGGCGGCGGCGCAGCCGCTGCGGGGGCGACCCCGGGGGCGGCAACCACGTCGGTGGCCACGGCCGCCGCCGACCTCGCCAGCGCGTCGAGCGCCGGCAGCGACGGTCCGCGCTACAGCATCTCCGCCCTGGCGCTTGACCAGGCCGAGGAGTGCCTGGCGGTGCTGACGTCGGCGGGCAGGCTGTACGGGCTCGACTTCCAGCAGAACTGGACGTCGCGCGAGGCGATGTTCCAGACCTCGCACTACACCACCATGCAGAACATCGGTGCAGGCACGGCCGCGGTGAGCGAGGGAGGCGCGCTGATGCTTGCCGGGGTGCCGCAACCACCGCCGGCGGCGGCGTCGGCGTCGGAGCAGGCGGGCGGCGACCGCGCGGAGAACGCTGGCGGCGGTACTGCCGAGGCGCTCCTGCAGCGCTCGCCGTCGCTGGCCACCCCGCAGCCTGGCCACGTGTCGACGCGCAGTCTCCTGTTCCGCTCCCTCTACCCGTTCACGCACGCGGGCCGCGTGAACGGCATGGCGTGCAGCGTGCGCAAGCCGCTCCTCATCACCTCCGGCAGCGACCACAGCATCCGCGTCTGGAACACGCACACGGGTCAGCTGCTCATGTGCCAGTACTTTCCGCTGGAGCCTGGCGCGGTGGCGATCCACCCGGATGGGCTCATGGCGGTCGTCTGCTTTCCAGACAAGGTCCGAATCATGAGCGTGCTGTGGAGCTCACTGCGCGAGCGCCGCACCGTCAACCTGCGCAACGCCTCCGACGTCTGCTTCTCCAAGGGCGGGCAGCTCATCGCGGTGGTGCACAGCAACCTCGTCGACGTCATCAACGCAAACACGTGCGAGCTGCAGGGGCAGCTGCGTGGGCACCCGCAGCGCATCAAGGACTTCCAGTGGTGCTCGACCACCGCGTACCCGACCGACAACCGCGTCGTGACATGCTCGTCGGACGGCATGATCATGGACTGGAACATGTCGGAGATGCGCAAGCAGACCGAGCACTCCGACAAGCGGTTCCAGTACGTTGCCGTCGCCTCGGACGACCGCAGCGTGTGGGCCGTCGCAGCGCCGACCTCCGCCACGGCGCTCGACGTCTCTTGGAAGGTTCTCCTGCGCGAGATCGACCGGCAGAGCCTCGGCTCGACGGGCACGGCTGGCGTACCGGCGGGCGGTGCCTCGGGTGGCGGCGCGGGCGGTGGAATGGCGGGCGCGGCGTCGTCTGTGACGGGTGCGGCGGCGGCGTCGGGCACGGGTGTGGGCGGCGCGCTCGGCAACAGCGTCGGTGACTACGAATTCACGGAGACAGCGCTGACGCGGCTGATGGTGGCGCCGCACCAGCGCGTGCTGCTCGCCGGCGCGGAGGACGGGTCGGTGAAGGCGATGACGTTCCCGCTGCAGGCCGGCATCCAGGAGGCGCCCATTGCCGCCCACGCACAGGCCGTCACCCGCATGGTCCTCACCTTCGACGAGACGACCCTTTTCACGGCCGGCGTCGACGGCAGCGTCGTCATGTGGGAGGTGTACCCAGAGAAGGATAAGGTCAAGTCCGCGAACGCGACCAGTGGTGCCACGACGGCGCAGTACCACGACCCGGCGAGTCGACGCAACTTGAACTCCACCGAGGAGGTGCTCGTCACGCGGCAGGAGATGGAGGAGCAGCACATCGAGATCGAGAGCCTGCAGCAGTACATCGAGAAGCTCAAGACCGACATGGAAAGCGAGGACAAGCGGCGGGCACACGAGCAGGGCACCCGCACCCGCGAGCGGGCCGAGGAGCTGCAGCAGGACGCCATTGCGCTTGCCGCCGAGTACGACGCGCTGCAGCACGCCAAGGCGGACCAGGAGCAGACCTTCATGGACGCGAAGAATGAAAAGGCGTGCGACGCGGCGCAGGAGCTCGAGGAGGTGGAGACGCAGCGGCAGCGCGAGGTCGACCAGCTCACGGACGACTGCGGCGCGCTGCAGCACCGGCTCGAGACGACCAAGGTGACCCACGCGACGGAGCTCAAGGCGCTGCGCATCAGCCTGGTGCAGGCCCGCACGGAGGACGAGGCGCACTTCCAGGACGTGCTGAGCCAGCGCACCGAGGCGGTCCGAAAGCTCGGCCGTCAGCTCGAACACAGCCAGGAAACGAACCGCGTGACGCTGCGCCAGCTCGAGCTCGACACGGACTCGGAGTCGCAGGCGGTGTTCCAGAAGCAGCAGGGCACCCTGCAGCGGGTGCGGGAGCGGTTCCTGCATCTCAAGGGCGAGGGCGCGGTGATGCGCAAGAATGCGCTGCGGCTGGAGCGAGAGATCGAAGTGCGCACGAACGAGCTGCAACTGCTCGACGGCGCCAAGGCGGCGCTGCAGACACAGCTGACGGAGCTCACGCATCAGGTGGCGCAGCTGCACCAGGACATAGACGAGCGCGACAGCGTCACGGAGAAGAAGGAGAAGGTGATCTACAGCCTCAAGAAGCAGAACCAGGAGCTGGAGAAGCACAAGTACGTCCTGGACCACCAAATCCGCGAGCTCAAGGGGCAAATTGAACCGAAGCAGCGCGAAATCGCGGAGC
Organism: Zelonia costaricensis; assembly: GCA_030849075.1. Lineage (NCBI taxonomy): Eukaryota > Euglenozoa > Kinetoplastea > Trypanosomatida > Trypanosomatidae > Zelonia > Zelonia costaricensis. The sequence continues at coordinate 63,768 of JASAOO010003545.1, forward strand.
TGAACCAGGAGACGAAGCAGCAGAACGCACACCTCGAGGAGCAGCACACGAGTCACCTCACCCTGCGCCAGAACACCGAGGAGCTGAAGAGGGACATTGCGGACCAGCAGCGGACCCTGCAGGCACGGCTGCGCGAGCTGCAGGGACTCGAGACGTACCGCTCGCGGGCGGAGCGCGACATCGGGGAGCTGGCGCACCAGCTGCAGGATCCGATTCTGCTCGCGGCCGCCGTGAAGGAGCTGTACGATGTGCACGTGGCGCCGCGCGACGTGGAGCAGATCGCTCCGGCAGACCCCAACGTGAAGCACGAGCTGCAGGCCCAGCTTGGCTACCTCGCCACCTCTGTCGACGCGCTGCGCCGCAAGCTCAAGGCGGACCAGCAGCGGCACAAGAAGGAGGTGTCGGCAATGATGACGGAGAACCTGTCGCTCATCCGCGAAATCCACGCGCTGCGGGCTGAGATGGACCACCTGCGCGCGCGCGTCGCGGCCGACACGGTGTCCAAGCAGCAGCAGCAGCAGCACAGCCGCCTCCGCCGCGGGAACGCCGGGTCGGTTAGCCGTGGCGGCGGCCGCCCGGCCAGCGCCGAGCGCAGCGTCGGGGCTGATACCGGCGCTCTCACCGACGTCTCCGTCTCTGCCGCAGGCGATGGCGGGGCTGGTGGGGGCGGTGGCGCCAGCACCGCGGCGGGCCGCTCCATCCTGTTTGCGCCGAGCGAGGTGGGCAGCTCGCGCAGTGTGGCGGTGGGGGCGCGGCGGCGGGTGGGGGCCAACACGGCGGGCCAGCGCCCCCCAACGCCGCCCTTGGACATCGAAACAAACGGGCGCGAGCTGCGCATGCTGCGGGCGTACATCGAGCAGCTCGAGCGCTCCCTCGCTCAGCACCCGTCGTCGGCGGCAGGGCGCTCAGCGAATGGGCGACTGCCGCCCGTCGATCCCTTTACCGAGACGATGTGAATGACGTGTGTGTGTGTGTGTGTGTCAGGATTTGGGTGCGTGCCTGTAGTGTGTGTTTCCCTGTCGGTTCTGCTTTCTCTCTCCTCTGTCGCGTGTTGCCGTCGATGTCTATCAGCTCTAGCTTAGCCGTCCTGATCCTGCCGCTGCGTGTGTGTATGTTTGTGTGTGTCCTGGCTGGATTGGGCTCGGCTGCCGCGTCGCCTCGCCCCCCTCCCCCCCGCCGCGTCTCCTCGTTCATGTCTGCGCTACCCCTTCGAGTACTCCCGCCCCGTCCTTCACCCCCTTCCCTCGTTCGCGTGCTTGCACTCGCGCCAGAGGGTGGACGGGCTGAGGAAGGCGCGTGAAAAGGGCGGGGGAAGTGCTGTGTTGTGGAGATGTGGTGGAGCCGTCTGACGTGTTTAACGATGTATGTACATGTATTGTAGCGAGGAGACGCATCACACAACGTCCCCTCTACCCTCGCCCCATCTATCTCTCGTGTTATCCGGGCGGCCAACCCGTCAACCCGTTTGGGTGCCGCGCCGCCCCCTCATGTCGCCACTGCGGTGCTCCTTCTTGCTTTGCTTTTGGGCCGCACGCCTCTCCTTTCCCCCCCACCCCTCCTCCTCTGTTGCTCGTTCTTCTCCGTGATGACTCAACATCCAGAGCCGCACGAGAGCGCGCGCGTGCGGAGGAGAAGGGGCTGGGGGGCGGCGGCGGCCGGGTACCTCTACAGCGGAAGAGATGGACGCGGCACGGTGCTCTGAATGATGTTGATCAGCCTCCCCCCCTCTCTCCCCGCCCCATCGAGTGGCATGCACACACACACACGTACAGCGAAGATGCAAAACGCAGTAACAGCGATAAAAACAATGTGAGCCATGACGGCGGGTCGGAGGCGCATGCTGCAGTCGATCCAGAGCGGCCGGCAGCGGCCCTGCTGGGTGACGGCACACAGGACACACACACACGCGGGAGTTCTTCTCCCCTCTGCTTGTCTCCGTACGGCCCCTCCTCCGCTGCTCGAGAGGACCGCGTCTCTCGCATCGAGCGAATGCGCGGAAGGGCACGTCTTTCCCCGACCCCCCCCCCCCTCCCCGCTCCCACCTCTCTTGAGGTGCATCACCTGCTCGTCATGGACGCAGAGGGTGTGCAGCTGCCTCGCCTTCCTCGCGCAGAGTGTGCGGTTGGAGCCGCTACGCCAGTCAGCAGCAGGTGTGCGCGCGCCCCCCCTCTCTCGCCGCACCCTCCCGGTAGGCTCACCGGCTTCTATGCCTTCCACTTCCCCGACCCTATGCGGCTCCTCGACACTGCTGGCTTGTCACGCACCTTGTCTCTCCGTCACTTTCACATTCACCACAAAACTCGCGGTGTGTGATGCTCCGGGCAGATCACACACCGCTGGCACGACGTGCTGTGTCACACCGCGACCTACCGGAGGAACAGAGCGCCGTCGCAGCGCACGCGCGCACGGCTATCGTCTAGTGAAGAGGCGCGTGCGTCGGGCGCATCGCTTCCTTTTTTTTGTTCTTCAGTTATGCTCGCCTCGCGGCCACAACGCACAGACACACACACACACACTGACCGACACTGCTTCCCCGCTGTCTCTCTTCACGTGCGCTTCCGCAGCCATCCTTCTCCCTCCTTTGTCACTGCAGCCTGTGCGAAGCGAATGCGTCGCTCACATTGTTTGGCCGGCAACGGGCTGGCCGGTGGTGGCCTCCCGCTGCACCGCGACACGACCCAGAAGCCGCGCATGGTGACGGAGGTCGGGGCGTGGCTCTACAAGCGGGAAACAATGCAGGCCTTCAACCAGTGGTGCCGCCAGCATCAAGTCCGCGCCTACGGCAACGTTAAGATGACGTCAACGATCCACTTTGCGCGGTGCCTGCGCGTGGCGAAGCCGCTGCACCCCGGGCAAGCCATCATCACGTGCCCGCTCTCCGCCACCTTCAACTTCCTGACGGTGGCGCGCGAGATGTACGACTGCGCCTCCACCGCGTTCCCGCTGCAGCTCAACTGGATGAACTACAACGAGCGGCTGCCGTACATGCGCAGCGCCTGCACGTACGAGTTCGCGCAAGCCGGCTGGATGGCCCGCATCGCGTCGCTGGAGGAGTCGCCCTTCACCCCGTACGTGCACTACCTCTTCGAGGACACGCGCGGCCGCGACGGCATCTCGAACGGCCTAGGTAAGGAGCGGGAGGAGGAGAGCGGCATGGTCGATCACTACTTGTCCGAGATGGCGACCGACGCCTGCGAGGACCCGGACGCGTTTCTCGAGAACTTCTTCCGCGGCCTCGCGTGCGTGCACCTCCGCTCCCAGCCGATCGAGGCGCCGGCGGTCGAGGCGTGCATCCCTGGCACGAACTTCTTCAAGGCCAAGTCGGGCGAGATGTACGTGCCGACACTGATGCCGCTCGTGGACGCGGTGCCGCAGCTCGAGGATGGAGCGCACAACACCGTGCTAGAGTACTTCCCCTACACCGACATCGCCACGCTGCGGACGCAGTGCACGGAGCTGCAGATTCCCTTCTTCGAGGCGGGAAAGGAGGCACCCATCGTCGCGGAGGAGACACAGAGGATTAACGTCGAACACGAGCTGATGGATTTCAAGCAGCTCATGGGCGGCGGCTTCTTCGCGCTGCGTGCGTTGAAGCCGCTGGAGGTCGGCGACGTCCTTTATCTGCGCCGCTTCCCGGACGAGGCGAATCGAGCGGGGGAGCGGATGATGAACGCGCAGGTGCTCGACGCCAACCGCATCCTCTCCCGCGACGACGGCTAGAGGGGCGCGGGATGGACGGAAGGGGAGCGACGCACACAATGCTGCAGCTTCGCCTTGTGGACGATGGCGGAGAACGGTGCATCGGCCGGAACTGCGTTGCAGCCTGGGGCGTGCGTGCACTCCATGCTGCGCCTCTCTGCTGTTTGCCCTTTCGCTGGCCTCGATGCCTTTGACCTCCATGGCCGCGCGCGGTGCAGCGGTTGAGTGGGCTCGGGGCGGCTCTCTTCACAGGTTGTGCTCCGCCCTCACTCTTCCTGTGTAGGGCAGAGTACCGTGTATGTATGTGTGTGTGTGTGTGCGTTGACGCAGCGCTTACTCGGGCCCCTGAGGCTCGACAAGCAAGAGAGAAAAAAAGCAAAGCGTGTAGACGAGAACAGCTGAACTGCAACGCCGGGTGAGGAACGGCGATTTGCATATGGCGGATAAGGAGAATGCGTGATGCCGCCATTTTCGTCCTGTCTGCGATCGTCATCACTGTGGCATCTGCTGTCTCGTATCAGCCGCTCCTCCCTTTTTTGGGCGCGTGTGCGAGCTGCTTCCTCGAGGTCACTGCGTCCAGGTTTGTGTTCGCCTTCAATTCGTGCAACCGTCACAACTCTCCCCTTTCATACGCGCCCCCTCCCCCCCTGCCCGCACTTGCGGGCTGCATTGCGTGCGATACTCCACATGTCACGAGCTTCTTGAAAAAAAAAGGAAGGAGAAACACACACGCTTGCAAGTTCTCGCGAACGCATTCACATCCGGCTCACTCCACCGACCCAGGCATCAACCCTTCAATCCCCCTCCCTCACACACACACACACACAACTTCCAACATCAGCGAACCATGAAGTGGGCTTCGTACCAGTCGAACATGTACAGGTACGGGCTGGTGTTCATGTGCGCTGCGTCGCTGCTTGCGCTTATGAACGACGGCGGCGGCACCAAGGCGCAGTGGGATTGGATGCGGCAACAGCAAGAGGCTCGTAGTGCGGAGAAGAAGCGGCTGCAGTAGGAAGCCTGTCAAGGGGGGGGGGGGACGAGTAGACGGGTAGTCAAGGGGGAGAGATAGCCAAGTGTGTGTCAGACCTTGTGCTGCCACCACACGCGTGCCCTCCTTCTCTACGCGCATCTTCTCTTCCCTCTTCCTCTCCGACGCAGCACAAGGTACGCGCACGCGGTGACAAGGGCAATCCGCATCCCCCCTCCCTGCCCCCGTCCGCATCTCCCGCACTTCTCCTGCGCTGTCGAGTCACCTTCTCCTCTTCACCCCTTCCAAAAACACACACACACACACATACACGCACACTCAGCTGATGCGTCTAGCGACGTTCTAGTGCGCAGCGCTGCCCCGCATCGTGTTCTAGCCTCGCGTCCCTTCCCTATCCCTCAACACCACCGCGTGTTGCTGTCTGAGATGTGTGTGTGTGTGTGTGTCTGTGTGCTGCTGGCTGCCCCTTCCACTTTTGCCACCTCCCCTCCCCTCACGTGTATGGACGCTCACACACACACTCACACACACACGTCCTTTGCGAAAGGTGAGAGCACCCGAGCTTCCCATTCTTCCATCGCCATCCACCACCCAGCTCCTCTTCCACACCGCCGCCGCTCGCCACCCCCCCTTCCCCTCTCTCCCTCTTGCCCGTCCATCTCCTTCCTTCACTGAGTCTCCACACATTGACGGCACCCTCCCCCCCACTTACACCGCAAGCGCACCACTCCTGATCCTCGTCCCCCCCTCGTCGCTCTCGTCCGTTCTGCACGTCTGCTCTTCACCCGACGACACCGGCTCGCGCCCCCCCCCCTGAGCCACGCGGTGGGACTACCACATCAGCATCGCGTATATAAGCGCCCTCCCAAAGGTTCCACCTCACTCCAGCACGCACCCGCTCGATTTGCGTACTCTCGCTTTTTTTCTTTTCTCGCCTTCTCTCCGCCGCTCTCCCCCCCGCCCCCCCCCCCCCCCCCCCGCCCCCGCC